>WWET01002768.1:169967-195270 GCA_011038615.1 Limnodynastes dumerilii | reverse complement strand
TGTGTCTCTCTCTCTCTCTCTCTCTCTCTCTCTCTATATATATATATATATATATATATAGTAAAATATATCAGCGCGCTACTGAATGTTGGTGCTAATTATAAAATATAAAATAAAATAAGTGTTCACACACAATCACTTAGTGATTGAAACAAATAAAGTCTTTCACCAGATCCCTTTCAGTATAGGAACCGTGTCTTCCCCAGTCAGACTCCTGGTTCTCAATTCCAGGTAGTTAGATCTAAAACAATACAGAGTGTGCTCCATGGTGAAGTACAGTAAAGTTTATTAAGCCCCTCAGGACAATCAATAGAACGTACCAACTATGTGGTGTAAAACAGCGTGTATAAGCAATAACTCTCCACCGCAAACAAAGTGATACCGTCAGATCCAGCACCCAGCGTCCTAATGATTTCTCCAAACAGCGTGGTCGAGCGGGTAAGAGAGCTGCTGCCGACACGTGGGGTGTGTAAACACGAGTACCGGCCCCCCCTACGCGTTTCATCACTGGGACTTCGTCAGGTGGCGTCCAGTGACGAAACGCGTAGGAGACACCCCTTAAGACCTCCAAAATGGCTGCTGTGGAACAACACCCTCTCTCAGATGATGCTCCCAGACAAGCCCACAAACAGTACTAACACAAAATGGAAGTTGTTCAATCAATTTATAGGTAAATGTAAACAGGTGCATGAAAGGCAGAAGTTAATCTGCTAGCCACAGAAACAAAGGGAAAAATAGCCCCAGCAACACTGCCATAAACCAGAAACAGACTATACCATCTATCTGTAAAATAAAACGCAGAAATGTCCGTTACACATATTTGCGCAAATATATGATAAGCCACCAGCCACCGTCAAGGCCTTTCTGTATAAGGTGGTGCTAACTCTAACAATGAGAGTCCCAATGTTGGGTCATATATCTTAGCTGATGCTCCCAGCCAAGCCCACAAACAGTACTAACACAATATCATATATTTGCGCAAATATGTGTAACGGACATTTCTTCTTTTGAATATGTCATGTCCAAATTCATAGAGTTCTTTATCTCACTTTACCTTGCATGAAGAAAAATAACAGAATTAACGTGACATACTCTCACATCTTATACTGTAAAAAGTAGATGAACACAACTTCCTGCCGCAAGGCTTGTCGACGAGGAAGACACTGGAAAAGAAAGTGAAGAAGGAACAGTAGAAGGGGTAGAGAGAGAGAGAGAACAGAAAAACATGGTGAAAGAAAGGGGGGGNNNGAGAAGAGGGGGGGGGGGGAGTGAGACCGAGGGGGAGAGAAGGAGTAGGAGTTGGAGGAACACAGGGAGAGAGTGTAGGGTTGGAGATACAAAGACAGAGAGTGTAGGGGGTGAAGAGACACCCAGGGCATGAAAGAAACCCGGGGCATGAAATTGTTTTTAAAACATTGTAAGGGGGCAGATTCAATTGACAGCGATGTCTGGTCGGGCTATTCTTGCAAATTTACATCACAGATTTGATCTCGCACCTCATGGAGATCATAATTGACGGGAATAGACGCATTCTACACTTATTCCTCTTTGCGCTCAATTGAATTGGCCCCAAAATATCTAATATATATTTATATTTGAACAGTTTGGTAATATTTCTTAAACACTAATTCTATCTTTATTCACTATTACAAGCTTTTAAATATTTAGTATTTTTGTATTGCTATACTGTTACCTTTTAATAATAGTTTTTAAGTTTATTGCTTTTAAATTACAGTGAGTGCCTAAAAGTAACCTTTTTCCTTCTCCTTCACCTTTCCTATAAGATATCATGAAAAAAGAAACTAAAATGGGTGGATTAAGTGCTACATAAGGTATATGCAATGTGTACTGTGTGGCATATACAAGGACATAGGGCTGGATCCAGACCTTGTTAAGTGCATGAACTTAGTTACTCCTGGGCTAAACCATGTTGATTGCAGGGGAGTCATATTTCATCTGTTGCAAACAGTATTAGAGTGTAGAGGTGATGTTTCCCAGCCCAAGTCTAAATAACAGTATGTTAGTAAAGCTGGTCAGTATCTGTGTGCAGTAAGCAATTCAAAGATATATCTTTGCATTCAAAGAATACAATTAACTTGACTCCCCCTGCAATCAATATGGTTTAGCCCAGGAGTAACTAAGTTCAAGCACTTACTTAAGTCTGGATCCAGCCCATAGTCAGTATTTTATGGCAGTCGCAAAGTTTATTTAGTGATTTTCAGACACAAAAAACCCCCAAAAAGTCACATACAAACAAACAAGCAAAATACCAACCCACCCTCCATTACATAGGAATCTCAAGGTATCTATACATAATACTATACAGGAAATCATTATGAATTCCAGTGACAGCATGCTCATAGATAGGCTGAGAGTTAATATTATTGCATACGTTAAGGATATACAGTTTTAACAGGCAATTAGCCAAAACAAATGACAAGGAGAGGTGAAAGAGATGACAGACATTCAAAATTGACTACCAGGAATAACATTCAAATTCTATCATTAATTGCAGTATGGTAGTTGAATATATAATACAGATCAGCTTACAATTCTCAGTGGAATGTTATTGTGTAGGTAAAATGTAACTTACATATATGTGGTATGATCATTTATTCAATGTACACCCAAATTTACATTTGATCCCAGGCTTCTTCTAAACCAATTGCAAGTGGGAACTCATACCAAGCCAGGTTTTTCTATTATTATACTTCAATTTTTCATGATTCATGTTGTATTCACTAAACCCACCCAGCTATGAAATGAAGGAGGCACCGTGGCTAGCCAAACCCTAGCTAATGAGAACAAATCTAAAGGAAGCGAGTATCAGGACATACTGGTATGATACCACTGAGCGTTCTTCCTCCAAGTTGATACCAAAAAAGGTGGTCTTTAGGTTTATCCCTTGAGTTGTTGCAAGCACACTATCCCAGACTATAGCAAAATAGGCCTGTATCACAGGGCAGTCCCAAATCGTATGCCAAAAGAAGACTCTCTCACAGTCATATCTAGTGCAATTGGATTTTGCTCTCAAGCTCACAACATGCAAGCTCTGGAGGGTGAAGTATACTCTATGTAAAAAGAAAGTGTATTTGTCGATATGCAACACAGGAAGTGGCATATTTAGAGCTAGTTTAGACTTGCGTCCGTTCCTCATCAGACAGTGTACCCAGATTTCCCTCTAATTTTCCCCAGTAAGTGAGGATGGTTCTCTGCCCACAGAGTTCCCCCAGTGTGGAGTAAAGGAACGAAATAGATTGCTGGTTAGCTGCTGAAGCCACCAGCTTTAGTGTGGGAGAGGACTGCAGCGATACTAGACCCCTACGCAGCTGGATCACTAAGCTGCAGATATCTATAAAAGCAGTTGTTAGACAAACCATACTCCGTTTGAAGGTTTTAGAAACTTTTTAGGACAATTAGTCGTGAGGAGCAATGAGGAGCTGTCAGAGATTGTACAAATACTAGATTTCTCTCAATTCACCTACAGCCCAGAAAATCTACCACATTCTTCGACTGCGTCAAGGTGGTTAAGCAAGGAGCTATCAACTCTTGCTCTGAACAGCAACATATCAGCAAACAGTGCAAACTTATCAGTCCCAGCACCCGCAGGGAGACCAGCAATACCCTGATGATACACGCCAAGGGCTCAATGGCAAGAGTGAAAAGGGCTGGAGTCAGTGGGCAACCCTGCCTACTACCGTGCCCCAAAGCAAATGGATCAGAAGTGTACCCAATGACGCACACCCATGCCGCCGGAGCGGAGTGCAGAAGCCGCATCCACCTAATAAAGCATTGGCCAAAGCCAAAACAATCAAGAACCTCCCACAGGTACCCCTCACTCTACCAAATCAAAGGCTTTGTGCATCAAGCAACACCACCACTGCCCCCTCAACGACTTCATGGGGCAGCTGGAGATGGGTAAATAACCTCCTAAGACCCATAGATGTTGACTTACCAGGTATTATGCCTGTCTGGTTTGGGTGCACTATTTGTAGGATAACCCTGTTCAGTCTTATGGCTTATATTTTTATGTCGTGGTTAACAAGGAGATTACATATTTACATAGTTGATGAGGTTAAAAAGACAACAGTTCATCAAGTTCAACTTATTTTGGATCTCCTGCGGATCTATATATCTGAAGTTAATCCATATGAAGCAACCTCCAAACTGTTGCAATCATAATAAATAAATAAATAAAAATCCCTGCTGACCTATTTCTCCCTGGCTCCACTAGTGTCCTTTATTTAAATTAGCGGTCCTGGTAACCCTGGATGTCCCTTTCTGCTAAACATGTATATAATCCTTTCTTAAACCAAGTGAAACTGCCATCACAGCCTTTTCTGGCAGTGAATTCCACATCCTGACTGCCCTTACTGTGAAGAACCCTTTCCTTTGCTGGTTGTGAAACTTCTTTTCCTCTAGATTGGTCGATATGAATCCAGAGTGGTGTCCTTTCCAGATTTGTGGGTCACCACTATGAGAGCCCGAGACATAGAAGGGGGCAGGGAACCATATTCCAGAAGACACTCAAAAAATTCTAACTGGGGGGATAAAAAAAAAAACTGCATGTAGAGCTCTATAGGCAGACCATCTATCCCTGGGAAGGTTTTCAACGCCTTCTCCAGTTCTTAAACATCAAATGGAGCCTTGAACCCGCAATAAGTCTAGGCAAATCTACAGCCTACAGATAGGCCCTCAAATCATCAAGCAAATGTGAGGCCTTAGAAGCATATACAAATTTAAAACAATGGAAAAACACCTGCGCAATATCTGGAACCCTATACTTTTCATCTCCATGACTATCCTGCTTTGAAAAAGTCTGCTGGCCAGACGAAACACGTAAGCGAGGGTACTATACATGGAGCTAATTGTTTACTATTGAATGACTTGAGCTCACTGTGCAGGTAATTTGCATGTGAGAGGTAGTGTGGATACGGGCAGCTCTATGAGGACCACAAATCTAACTAATTTGAAATACCGAGTGGCGGCCACCCATTGTTTGTTCTGGGACGCCATTATCTTGATGGCACTGAAGGAGGACAGGGTGCTTCTTTTCATCTCCCGAGGATTGGGTAATCCCTTGTGACTCCATTGCCCATTCTATTGGCTTCAATGTATCGATAATGATTTTGGATCCCGAATTGCATAAACTGTATGATAGTCTATAAAACTACTGTCCTTAAAGCATTATTAATCATACCTCCAATATACTGTATAACTAATTATCTATGGAATAGTTGATACCAATATAATGTTTTGGATCTTTATTGTCTGTGCTCTCTGCTAATTACCTCCTGAAATTATTTATGCTCCAGTATTATTGATTTTTAATTGTGGAAAGCTCCATATATATGTTTTTAATATGTGTTTGGAATACAATTTTCAGGTTTGCCGTTTATGCACTTTCATCAGAACCAGCTGTTTTTTAACATATTCACAAAATTAATTTAGCGATGTTTATTTTTCTTCCACAGGAGAATGGTCAAAGATACCCCTGGGAAGTCATACCGAAGTAGCATGCGGGACAAATGATCAGGAAACCAAAATCAAAGTAATATGGGACAAGGATTGATGAGAAAACAAATATTTGGCTCTACTTACAAAGCCCATTTAAAATGGCCAAAATTGTATTAAAATGAAGTGAATGATATTTACAAATCATGGACTGAAATGCAAAACTTCAGGTTTTATGGCGACACATGTAAACGTTGCATATCTCCACCGCCCCGATCGTCTGAATGCGGGTCGGCACTTTGTTACTAACTGTTGAAGCAGAGTTTCTCACTTTGCTGCGAGAGTTCAAATAACTCCATCTGAAGATGGCAGTATTGTTAAGTATTCCAGCAGTCTCCCCATATACCCCCCTAATAGCTGTAATTAGAGCAAGGAAAATTGAGGTATATATGGGGAGACAGCTAGAATACATATGCCTGTAAATAAAATAACAAAAAAGTTAAAACTAATAAAATGTTAAAAAAGTAAAAAAAATAAACAATAAATATAAATCTTCACACACACAAACACACACTTATATAATATTATATAATATATATTTTGCTCACTGGAATCACCAATGTAAAAAAAAGAAAAAACCAGAGAAAAAGAAATAGAGTTCAATCTTACCTGACTGAGAAAACACATCTGTCTTTGAAGACACAGACATAGTAGACACTGCACATGCGCAGATTCTAATGTCCCAAAAGAGAGCCAATGCACATACGACATCAAGATACTACAACGTATGTGTAGATTTCGCAGATCATCATAGGAACACGCATCGGCGTGCGCAGCCTATTTTAATAGGGTGTGCACCACTGGAGGGGCGGACCCATTGGGTGTGTCCATCGTCGACTATTGGGCGTGAGCAATGGAATTTCCCCACTGACTATGTTCTAAAAATGAATATATTTGTAAACTGCCAGTATCTTGGCTACACTGCCCAGAAAACTGAAGGCCCAGGCCAGGTCAGGAATCCACAGGAGTCAGGACAAATGACAGGCACAACCTCTCCTTGAAGACGAACAGGGAGACTGAGCCGGAAAGAAAGCGCGGCAATATGAGAGGGGAGGGACGCAGCCAATCAGAAGCAGCCTCCGGCTGCTACGTAGACACGCTCTACGCCGTTGAGCGTGTCTATGTAGCAGCCGGAGGCTGCAAATTGTCATCGGCTGCGTCCCTCCCCTCTCATATTGCCGGCTGACGGCGCTGCCTGGCAACGAGGACGCCAGAAGCAGCGCCGTCCGCCGGGCGTCTATCTCAGCTAGTTACAGTGCAGCGTCTGTCAGCTAGGCTGCTGACAGAATGCTGCTGCGGCTAACATATATTAGAGTGTGCCTGGGCACACCAGGCACACCCCGTGCGCACGCCTATGGGAACACGCGAGTGGGGTGAGTATTAGTATGTGCTGAACGGACTTGCCAGCCTCGCAGCGACCCTAGCTAAGTATCCATAATTTTTCCTTTTTTTTTTTGTAAACAACCCATTGTATGGTGGTCTTTAGCATATAGTGAAAACATTTGAATTAAACTTTGTGCCAGCATCCTTCATGAGGTGCTAAAGAGCAGCTCTGCTCTGCTTGTAGTGCCCCTCGAAACACACAGCACTGGATCTTTAGGTATAAGGACAACTAGAAACTGAAAGAAAACATAGGAATGTGCTTCTTTAGAAAAACAAGACCATATTCACCCACCTTACATGTAGAAGCAGAGAGAGAGAGCAAGAGGAAAGCCTGATCCTGAGGGATAGTCAAAATTCTGTGTCAATCGCAGCTTTTAGATTAACTTGAAAAATCACTCAGTGAATATTGAGCATCAGCAACACTTCTCATCAATTCATTCTACTCTATTCTGCTGTACACCAGGTGCAGTGTTTGATTTTTTTTTATTTTTATGGGAAGTCTAGTCCATATAAACATTTATTCTGAAAAAAATTAATATTATAACTTACACAAACTTTCTTCCCTTTAAGCAGTGTTGCCATGTGTTGATACTAGACCACTTAGTTTGGCAAGAGTAATCCTTACTGATTTACAAAGTAATTTTGGAAAGTTAAAATTATACCTCTGCAGCTACAAATGTCCTTCAATTATTTTAGATTTTGTCTATGTTGCAATAACTTTATTGATATACTGTTTAATGTACAACTGAAACTGATAACATGGTATAACACAGAATTATTATTACTTGTTATTCTCCAAGTTTTGATGCTGAGAATGTCATTTATGCAGGATCTGCAAAAGACCTCTTCATCATAGCACCACAGAATTTTCTTGCTGGGCTCTTTCATCGGGCTGGATCTAGACTGAAGTAAGGGCTAGAAATTAGTTACTCCTGGGCTAAACCATGTTGATTGCAGGGGGAGTCAAGTTAATTGTATTCTTTGCATGCAGGGATATATATTTGAATTGCTTACTGCACAGAGATACTGACCAGCTCTACTATCACATTGTTATTTAGACTAGAGATAGGAAACATCACCTCTCAATTCTTAATTCTGTTTGCAACAGATGAAATATGCCTCCCCTGCAGTCCACATGGTTTAGCCCAGGGGTAACTAATTTCAAGCACTTACTTAAGTCTGGATCCAGCCAATCGTCACTGTTATTGCATGGGAGCTGACAATTCTTCCTGTCCCATAAAAATAAGGCACTTTCTTGTGGTAAACATTTTTATTTTTCACATCTCTATGTTTGGCAAGTTGAAATAAGACACAGCATTGAAATATCCTTAGAAATCTGAATGAAGTCAACATGCTAGTATCACTTCCTCACTTGTCAGATTCCTGCAGTCTATTCGATGTGTCAACAAGAAGGTTGTCATAGTGCTCTATAAAGTTACTCAGTTCTTGCACACAACGCCCAGCCATATCCTGCAAAGTAGATCGCAGGGCACTTGTCACAGCTGTTTCAATCGATGGGTCTCGTTTAGTCAACAAGCTGGCAACACAGGCAAATGTTTTGCAGTCTTGAGAAAAAGCCTGGAAAGACAGAAGATGGTGTTGGTTGGTAATAACAGATTTTAAAGTGGTTATATGAAGTCAAACAGCAGTTGGCAGAATTACTGTGTTTAATGAGTGTTCAGTGTGAAGACAGTGTGGTTGTGAGATTCAGTAAGTCCCACTCCACTTGCTCTTCAATAGGGTTGTAGTGATACTACTGCAGCAAATTACTTTCTCAGGGATGTGACCAGACGCATGCTTTCTATAACCAAAATAAATATAAAAATGTGCATCTGGAGAAGGGAGGATTATAAATTAAAGAACACGCTTTCTGGGTTTTAAAAACCTTATAATAAAAGTCTTTAAAAGAATAAACATAGCGGCATGTTTTGCTTTTATGGCAATGTTTGACATTATAATTGGAGTCAGTGATAATAGTAGAATAAATCTCACCAGCTCAATTTCCTCTTTCTTAGCCAGGATATACGCTGTGCGCAGCTCTTGCACAGAGTCAGAAATGCCATAATCCATGGCAGTCACAGAGTTTTCTTGTCCATTTGCAGACACCATGGATTTTGGTGAAGTATCTGAAAAACCACCCTACAATCAAGAAGATAAGCAAAAAGGTCAGACAAAACAGGGTGCAGTATATTACATTGTAACAACTTACTTGTATACTACCCAATTGTGTCACAAACAAACACAGTTTAACTAGGACAATATAATGACCTTTGGGAAGATAAGGGGGGTTTTCTTAAAAAAAAAAACAAAACAAAAAAAAAAAAAGTTTTAGATATGCTACCCAAAAATACATGTATCTAGACATAATTTACAAAGCTTAAATTAATGTTAACATATAAAAACCAGAACACAACAAGAACTCCCCCTCCTCTCCTTGTCTTTATTTCTTTCCTGTTGAAGTCTAAAGAGAGTAGGTTACCTTTTGTTTAAGGGTAGGAGCTTACCTGTTCCCCCGGGCAGCGCTGCGGTGGTTTGCCCGGGGAGAGAGGCTGGTGGCGGTCTTGAAGCGTCCGGTCCCCAGCGCTGTGCTGTAGGCCCGCCCCTACTTGCAAGGGCAGGTAGGCAGCGACGTCTGCTGCCCGGCCATGAGGAGATGGGCGGCAATCTTTCTGTAGCCTGGATTTATCCTTGTGAAAGCAGGCGTGATGTCATCAGCGGGCGCCTGGTGGGAGTTTCAAAAGGGGCCAGGCACCGGAGAGCTCTGTGTCTGACAGAGGCATCGCTGATATGGAGGAACACAGGTCACAGAAATCTGGGTAAGCCCTGCACAACCTGTTATTTTTATTTTTATTATTATCTTATTGAGAATTTTAGTTCGTTAGTGTCTTTTTACTTTAGATCTGAACAATCCAGGGAGTTCAAATCAAGACATAAGAAAAGTCATGCTGCACGTTGTACTATGTGTGAGACCCCCCTGCCTGATAAACATAGCAGTATGGTATGTACAGAATGTAAAAAGAAACAAAAAGAACAGCCTTCTCAGGAGATGTTACAGCTGGTGCAATTAATGAAAGCGTCTATAGCAGAAACCTTTGTGACCAAAGAAGATTTAGCCAAATTGACTGCCAAAAGACCCAGGGATGCTAGAAGCGATAAATCGCATGATTCAGATCCTGAAGATTTGACGTTGCTATCGGAGAAATCTGGTTCTGACACTGGCTCTATTCACTCCAATGCGGAGGCCGACTTTAACCAGGATTTGGTAAATAGTCTACTAAAACTAATACATAAATCTTTAAGTATTGAGGATACACAAGAACAGCTTAAGTTACAGGATTTACTTTTTAAAGAAAAGAAAAAGAAAGCCAGAACCTTTCCGTTATCCCAGGCGTTAAAAGATATTGTTGAGGAAGAATGGAGGTGTCCAGAGAAGAGGCTCTCGGTTTCTCAGAAAATGGCGAAAATGTATCCTTTTAATACAAAGGAAATAAAAAAAATGGGAGAATCCACCTCACGTGGATGCAGCCGTTGCCAGATTATCACATAAGACTACATTACCACTAGAAGATGTCAATATCTTCCGTGATTCGATGAAGAAACAATATTCAATTGCGGGAGCAGCGTTGAAACCAGCAGCAGCAACAGCCATCACTGCGAGAGTCGTAAGGAATTGGTGTGGAGACTTAGAGAATAATATTCTGGATGGTGTAAAGCGTACAGACTTACTGAAGATAGTTCAGGATATACAAATAGGAGTTGAATTCCTATGTGAAGCTACCTTGGATTCCATGCGGTTAGCTGCGAGAGCAAGTGCCAATGCAGCAGTGACAGAAGAGCGCTGTGGTTAAAACCCTGGGCGGCAGATGCGCAATCCAAATCTAAGCTCTTAACCATTCCTTTTCAGGGGGATCTTTTATTTGGCAAAAGGTTGGAAGAAATAATTGCAAAGTCTTCCGGAGGTAAATCACAATGGTTACCACAAGATAAAGCGACAAGAAAATCATTCACGAATAAAGGTGTCAAGCAGCAAGCTGGTGAATAGGGAAGCAAGATCGTCTAGGCCTGGAAAAAACTACAGGAGAGGTCAATACTCCTCTGGGAGATCTAATTTTCGTGCCCAAAGAGGCAGAGACATCCGAGGTATCCTTAAACAGACGGCCCAATGACGCCGGGAATATGAGTCCAGACACTGCAGTCGGGGGCAGGTTGTTGGGATTTGTTCAAGTTTGGAAACACACAACCACGGACAAATGGGTATTGGAGATCTTAAATCACTGGTACAGAATAGAATTTATCAAGATTCTGGCAAGTTTTTTCAACAAATCGCCTACTCCTGTGGACAAAGAAGAATTAGTGGCTTTGAAGACAAGCTTAACTTCCATGATACAACAGAAGGTGGTGGTAGAAGTACCAGCCACAGAACAGCATCAGGGTTTTTATTCAAGATTCTTCATAGTTCCCAAACAATCAGGAGGGTTCAGAACCTCCTCTCGACCTCAGAAGACTAAATGTATTCATCCATGTACATCCATTCAAGATGGAGTCACTGAAGTCAATTATAACAAGGATACAAAGGGGAAGTTTTCTGGTGAAAATCGATTTAAAGGATGCATATCTGCACGTCCATGTCTGTGCTGCCTATCAATCTTTTCTGAGGTTTCAAGTCTTCGGAAAATATTTTCAGTTCAGAACATTACCGTTTGGCCTGGCAACATCGCCCAGGACTTTTACCAAAATCCTGATAGCATGTCCTGGCAGTACAGTTCCTTTCCAGGCACGGCTGGTTAATAAACACCCACAAGCGTCAGCTGGAACCTTCCCAAAGGATGCAGTATCTAGGAGTTCTAATAGATACTGTAAATATGACAGTTTCTCTATCACAGGACAGGAGGATCAACATTGTAAAACAGTGCAAATATACTCTAACGAAAATAAGACTGTCAGCAATAGAATGCCTAAAGATCTTAGATCTAATGTCCTCAGCTTTGGAAGTTGTGGAATGGGCAAGACTTCACATGAGGTACTTTCAGTGGACGTTCCTACAACAACGGAACAAAAATCCAAAGGATGGCAAGCAAAAGATCTTTTTATCCAGGAAAGCCAGGATAGACCTAAAGTGGTGGACCCAGCCAGCAAGACTAGCAGTTGGAAGGTCATTTGCTCACAATCGAGTAGTAGTAGTAACTACAGACGCCGGTATATCGGGCTGGGGAGCGACATGTGGACATCAGGTAGCTGTTTATGCACGGTTGTGTTTACATGTACATATTTGTAGACACACCCTTTTTCAATATATGAAATATTATTATGATCATGTGTTTATTTATATCATGCACCTAAACAACTATAGAGATAAATATCAAATATTTATATGTTCAGTCTTATCATTATTATTTTTATTTTTTATATATAATTTAATCTTTTATTTATTAGTACCATCTATTGGACTGTAGTAATACATTGGGCTTTGCTGAGCTAATATTCTTATCGACCATCTTTCACATACCATCTGATTTTTAGTGGCCGGTGTCTTACCATCTACTGGACTGCAGTTACAATTTGAGCTCTGCTGTGTTCTCAATTTTATTGATCAGCCTCTGTATACCATCTGACTACGCAGTCAGTTACTCTCATTCACTAGCTACGTTCTGCTACCATCTATCTGCAAGTCTTTCTGCCACTTTGTAGCAGTTATTATCAGTCTACATTGATTATAGTTGTGCTTTCAGTCTATCTCCCTACCTCACAGTGGTAACGCTGCTACCTACCGTTCGGGCCACTTTACTCACAGGTGGCTTCCCTGCGGGCTGTGTTGATAGGGTTTGTAGGTGTGTTTTATGAGCCTTGCCCCCTGTTTTATTGTATTTTTATACTATGTATGCTGTGTTTATTAAAGTGTTTTTTCTTTAACCACTTGCTCTGCTAGTTATTTGACCCCACTATCCTCTGCCCCAGCGCGGTGTATCTCTTTCTCTCTCTTTTTCTATCAGGTAGCTCAAGGTCTGTGGCCAAAAGAGGTGAGAATTTCACAGTCCAACGTCAGAGACTGCACAGCAGTTCTTCAAGCATGCATGGCATTCCGAGATCAGCTACAGGGACGTCAAGTTCTAATAAAATCAGAAAACAAAACAGTGATGTCACACATCAACAGGCAGGGGGGCACGAGAAGTCGCCAAATGATGGAAGAAGTCAGAAAAATCTTTTCCTGGGCAGAACAACGTATATTGAGCATGTCCGCTATTTATATAGCCAGAGAAGAAAATGCACAAGCAGACTTCTTGAGCATGTCTACCATCCCGGGGAGTGGGAATTAAACTAAGAAGTATTTCTGCAACTAACAAGAAAATGGAGAACGCCACAAGTGGATCTATTCACCACAAATGCAAACAAAAAACTGAGCCGGCTCTTCTCCAGGTACAAGGAACCTCAGGATTTAGGAACAGATGCGCTATCAAGCCCATGGGACTTCAACATAGCCTATGCCTTTCCTCCAGTCCCCATCATTCCCAAGTTCCTGAACAAGTTGAGTCAGGAGAAGGTGACTGTGATAGCAATCATGCCTTTCTGGCCCAGGAGGCCATGGTTTCCAAAGGCAATGGGGATGCTCATCCAACCATGCTTCAAATTGCCAGCGAGAAAGGACCTTCTACTTCAGGGTCCTTTTTATCACCCAAATCCACAGTCATTGATCCTGATGGCCTGGCTGTTGAGACCAGAACCTTAAGGAAACAGGGTTTCTCAGCTAAAGTGGTTGCTACTCTCCTTAGAGCGAGAAAAGATACCACTAATGTTACTTATAGTAGGATTTGGAGGAGATTTGCCCATTGGTGAAGAACAGAAACAGTTATCTGGTATCCCCGCAATTTTAGAGTCTTTGCAACAGGGTCTAGATAAAGGATTGGCAGCTAGTAGAATTAAAGTGCAAATTTCAGCCATAAGCGCAGTTTTAAGCTTAGATATTGCTAATGACAAATATGTTTCAAAGTTTGTCCAGGCAGTAAGCAGGATAAAACCAGTATTCAAGGAGCCTATTGCACCGTGGGAATTAAACCTGGTATTAAATGTCCTTACAGGTATGCCGTTTGAGCCCTTACAGAAAAGTCAGCATTAAATTTCTGACTCTTAAAGTGATATTTCTGGTGGCTATAACTTCGGCACGTAGAATTTACGAGTTACAAGCGTTATGGTTTGAGGAGCCATACTTGAACTTCCTACCAAATAAAGTTGTCCTCCGTACTAACCCCTTATTCCTACCTAAAGTAGTCACAGCTTTTCACGTAAACCAGGATATAATCCTTCCTTTCTTTTGTGCAGATCCAAAAAATGCTAAAGAACAGAGAGGGCACACCCTAGATTTAGTGAGGAATCTTAGGATATACCTTGACAAAACAGCTAGCTTCAAACGTTCTAAGCAATTGTTTATTCTTTTTCAGGGGCCTAGAAAGGGGTATGCAGCTTTTAAGGCCACATTAGCCAGGTGGCTGAAGTCAGGAATACAGGTTGCGTATAAATAGAACTTCAAGCTCCTATTAAAAATTAAAGCGCATTCGACTAGGGCAATGTCTACCTCATGGGCGGAGAAGGAATCCGCCTCAATTGAGGATATGACTTTAGGCATTCTGTTGCTGACAGTCTTATTTTCTTTAGAGCAATTTTGCACTGTTTTACAATGTTGAGCCTCCTGTCCTGTGATAGAGAGATTGTCATCTTTACAGTATCTATTAGAACTCCTAGATACTGCATCCTTTGGGAAGTGTTCTGAACTGAAAATGTTTTTCGAAGACTTGAAATCTCAGAAAAGGTTGATGGGCAGCACAGACAGGGACGTGCAGATATGCATCCTTTAAATCGATTTTCACCAGAAAACTTCCCCTTTGTATCCCTGTTATAAATCGACTTCAGTGACTCCATCTTAAATGGACGTACATGAACGAATACATTTAGGGCCAGATTTACTAAGCTGCGAGTTTGGAAAAGTGGAGATGTTGCCCATAGCAACCAATCAGATCCTAGCTGACATTCTCTAGTTTGCAAAAAGAAAGACCTAGGATCTGATTGGTTGCTATGGGCAACATCTCCACTTTTCCAAACCCGCAGCTTAGTAAATCTGGCCCTTAGTCTTCTGAGGTCGAGAACCCTCCTGATTGTTTGGTAACTATGAAGAATCTTGAATAAAATCCCTGATTCTGTTCTGTCGCTGGTACTTCTACCACCACCTTCTGTTGTATCAAGGAAGTTAAGCTTGTCTTTAAAGCCACTAATTCCACTTTGTCCACAGGAGTAGGTGATTTGTTGAAAAAAAAAGTTGCCGGCACCCGTGATTTAAGATCTCCAATACCCATTTGTCTGGGGTTGTGTGTTTTCAAACTTGAACGAATCCCAACAACCTGCCCCCGACTGCAGTGTCTGGACTCATATTCCCGGCGTCATTGGGCTATCTGTTTAAGGGTACCTCGGATGTCTCTGCCTCTTTGGGCACGAAAATGAGATCTCCCAGAAGAGTATTGACCTCTCCTGAAGCTTTTACGTGGCTTATACGATTTTGCTTCTCTAAATTCAGCAGCTTGCTGCTTGACACCTTTATTCGTGAATGATTTTCTTGTCGCTTTATCTTGTGGTAACCATTGTGATTTACCTCCGGAAGACTTTGCAATTATTTCTTCCAACCTTTTGCCAAATAAAAGATCACCCTGAAAAGGAATGGTTAAGAGTTTAGTTTTGGATTGCGCGTCTACCGCCCAGGGTTTTAACCACAGCGCTCTACTGGTCACCGCTGCATTGCCACTTGTTCTCACAGCTAACCGCATGGAATCCAAGGTAGCTTCACATAGGAATTCAACTCCTATTTGTATATCCTGAACTATCTTCAATAACTCTGTACGCTTTACACCATCCAGATTATTCTCTAAGGACCTGATTCACACTTAAGAAAGTTCTAAAAATAAGAACTTAAAGTTACGCCTGGGCAATATCATGTTGTTTTTGGGGGGAGTCAAGTTAATAGCATTCTTTGCATGCAGGAATACATCTTCGAATAGCTTGCTGCACATAGATACTGACCAGCTTTAGTATTACACTGTTATTTAGACATGGTCTGGAAATTATCACCTCTCAATACTAGTGCTGTTTGCAACAGATGAAATATGACTCCCCTGCAATCACCATGCCCAGGAGTGACTTTAAGTTCCTGGACTAAACCATGTTGATTGCAGGGGGAGTCATATTTCATCTGTTGCAAACAGTACTAGTGTTGAGAGGTGATATTTCCCAGCCCAAGTCTAAATAACAGTGTAATAGTAAAGCTGGTCAGTATCTGTTTCCAGTAAGCTATTCAAAGATGTATTCCTGCATGCAAAGAATACAATTAACTTGACTCCCCCTGAAAACAACATGGTTTTGCTCAGGAGTAACTTTAGGTTCTTATTTTTAGAACTTTCTTAAGTGTGAATCAGGTCCTAAGTCTCCACACCAATTCCTTACAACTCTCGCAGTGATGGCTGTAACTGCTTCTGGTTTCAACACTGCTCCCGCAATTGAATGTTGTTTTTTCAGATCTATTTGGATTTTCTTTTCCATCGAGTCCCGGAAGATATTGACGTCTTCTAGTGGTAACGTAGTTTTGTGTAATACTCTGGCAATGGCTGCATCCACGTGAGGTGGATTCTCCCATTTTTTTTATTTCCTCTGCATTAAAAGGATACATTTTCGCCATTTTCTGAGAAACCAGGAGCCTCTTCTCTGGACACCTCCATTCTTCTTTAACAATATCTTTTAACGCCTGAGATAAGGGAAAGGTTCTGGCTTTCTTTTTCTTCTCTTTAAAAAGTAAATCCTGTAACTTAAGCTGTTCTTGTGTATCCTCAATACTTAAAGATTTATGTATTAGTTTAAGTAGACTATTTACCAAATCCTGGCTAAAGTCGGCCTCCGCATTGGAGTGAATAGAGCCAGTGTCAGAACCGGATTTCTCCGATAGAAACGTCTAATCTTCAGGATCTGAATCATGCGACTTATCGCTTCTAGCATCCCTGGGTTTTTTGGCAGTTAATTTGGCGAAATCTTCTTTGGTCACAAAGGTTTCTGCCATAGATGCTTTCATTAATTGCACCAGCTGTAACATCTCCTGAGAAGGCTGTTCTTGTTTCTTTTTACATTCTGTACATACCATACTGCTATGTTTATCAGGCAGGGGGGCCTCACACATAGTACAACGTGCAGCATGACTTTTCTTATGTCTTGATTTGAACTCCCTGGATTGTTCAGATCTAAAGTAAAAAGACACTAACTAACATTCTCAGAAGATATAATAAAAATAAAAATAACAGATTGTGCAGGGCTTACCCAGATTTCTGTGGCCTGTGTTCCTCCATATTAGCGATATTCTGTCAGCCACAGAACGCTCTGGTGCCTGGCCCCTTTTGAACTTCCCGCCAGGCGCCCGCTAATGACATCACGCCTGCTTTCCTAAGGATAAATCCAGGCTACAGAAAAATGGCCGCCCATCTCCTCGCGGCCGCGCCGCAGACATCGCTGCCAACCCGCCCTCGCAAGTAGGGGCGAGCCTACAGCCCAGCGCCGGTGACCGGACGCTTCGAGACCGCCACCAGCCTCTCTCCCCGGGCAAACCACTGCAGCGCTGCCCGGGGGACCAGGTAAGCTCCTGCCCTTAAAATAAGGGTAACCTACTCTGTCTAGACTCCAACAGGAAAGAAAGAAAGACAAGGAGAGAAGGGGGGAGTAGTATCTTTATACTAGCGGGTCTTTCTTTCTTTCCTGTCGGACTCCTAACAGGGGAGGTTAACCCATGGTATGCTGCCAGAGGAGGAGGAAGAGGAAAGGTTCTTTCTGCAGTAGTTCAGTAATAGTAATTCATAGCATAAGTTATGTTTTTTTCAATAAATTTATTTGTATTGATCCCGCCCAGTGAAATTAACTGTTAGGGAGATACCCATGGTGTGCTGCCGGAGGAGGAGGAAGAGGAAGCCACACATTATTACCCGTTAATGTGGTTTCCTTTACTCCTCCAAAGCAGCACACACTTCCCTTCCCCTGATTATGTTTTACTGTATGTACTAATTGTGCTTTTTTTGAGCTGAAAGAAGTTGGAGACAAGGAAAGAAGGGGGAGTGGTATCTTTATACTGGCGGGTCTTTCTTTCTTTCCTGTCGGACTCCTAACAGGGGAGGTTAACCCATGGTGTGCTGCCTCGGAGGAGTAAAGGAAACCACACTAACAGGTAATAATGTGTCGCATATAAACCATAGACAAAAACATAGGACAGGTGTCTGTAGAGCTTCTAATGCGGTGCATGTACTCCTGCTCCCGAATAATATAATTAGTATTTCACTCAAATACGCAAAACAACAAACAGTGGGCCGTATTCAGAGATCCGTTTTCATGGCTAGTCCCATCGTATTTTTAGGATCGGACCAACTGCACATGCATAGTAACTTTATTTACGTAGTTAGACTATACGCACGGAAGTGCCTTACAGAAGGACCTGTGATTTGCATGTTGGTACATATGGACGAATATGGGACGCAAAAATACACAGGAAAATTTTAATTAAAATGGCCAGGGGAGGCATTTAAATTAAGGAAAGTGGGTGCGACTATCATGAATCGCACGTACAGAGGACGCATACGCACAGGAATGCACTTGGAAAGTTACAAGTGGTCTACGGCGGCAGAAGTCACCAACTGCACAGCTGAGAGAGGAGAGTGTCGTGCTTGTGAGGAGGTTTGGCCTGCACCGGCTGTGCGTTTAATTGCGGTCCAATTGCCACACGGCAGTCTACCTAAGCCACACGGCTTAGGTAGAACGTGTTTGTATCTTTGCCCTTATTTCAATATTTTAAGCGTGCCTTTGGTACACTTGACTTTAGCACATTTTTCCTTCATGGTTTAATCATAAAAGCATTAATGTAGCATATTAACCTTGGGGAAAATTATTCTTAAGCAGAGTACACAAGTTGCATGTGCCACTGACAGACAATTGTCGGCTGCGGGTATTTTTGAATAGTTGGGAGAAGGGGAGACTTAGGGTTAGGCGCGGGGGAAGTCTTAGGGTTATGGTAATGGCAGGGGAGGGTTAGGGTATGAGTTAGCAGGGTGTGGGTCAGCAGCAAGAACAGCCTTTTTGTGAAAGGGTCTTTTTCTACCAGACATTTTCAAAGTAGTTATGTAATCGATTGCTCCTGTCCCCCGAGGAAATGGAGTGTTGAAAACGGTCCTATCGAAATCGCCCTTTACGATAAGGCCGTTCTCAGCAGCGACCAACACCCAGTACACACTGGGGCTTTTCAGTAGTCAGTAGATAATCTCTCCAAACAGTCAAAAGACCATTTCACCAGATATCTTACTAATGTGTACTGTCCGATCTCCTAATGTACACAGTATACACTTGACAAAAAGCAAAAAAAAATAAAAAATCTTTCCATTGTTGATCTGGCACGTTAGGAGATCTTTGGACAGTGCACGCTGGTAAGATATCTGGTGAAATGGCTTGATTGCCCCAGTGTGTTCAGGGGAGTAAGAGCTATAGAATAATAGACCAGGATTAATCAAGTTTTGTACTTACCACTAGTACATTTAGAGATATACTACTTAATTTGATTCATAGGGTAAATTTGTCTCCAAAGCTCAGTTTCGCAATGGGGTTGTCTGACTCTGATAACTGTCTTAAATGCGAGCTACAGGTGCCTCCCTAATTCACCGCTTATGGCACTGCACTCAGATAAAAAATCTTCTGGAGACATATATAAATGTATACCTCAGCATACTTGTTGCACCATTTTCACCTCAATGGGCAGTGCCAAAGATAGTAAAAAAAACTGTTAACAACAACATCAGCTGTGGCTAAAAAATGCACTTTACAAAACTGAAATCAAACAACTTCTGCTACCATACATATGTTTAGAGATAGGCTATTCAAAATATTTTGTATGGATTGGTTAGAAATGTCCTTGAAAACAATTTCTTTGGGGTCTGGGAAAGTTTTAGAGACACTCTTCCAATTAACATCAAGGAACAAATCTACCAGTGTTTCTATCAAACTACATGTCACAAGCTGCATATCACCCCCCTATTATACTTCCCAGCTAATTCTAAGATCTAACAACAATGTTCAAGGAATGGAAGATGCTAGTACTGGTTAACGAAGCTCAGGTTTAGGTTCTTCTTTTTTGTAAAACTGGTAATTTTTTGTCCCTCAACATATGGTGCAGGGTCTGATGTGAATGTAAAATATTCTCTGTAAAGCTCTATATAATATCTCTCTCTCTCTCTCTCTCTCATCCTGAGAGATAAGAATAATAAATAATAAAATAAAATAAAAATAATAAATAATACAAATAAAACTTGTTTGAAAGAAAATAAACCAACAATTGACCAGTTGTCTTTAACAACATGTCTGCTTTTACAAATCACACAACCTAAGCAGCCACCCAGTAAAGCAACATTTTTACAATCTTTTGGAAATTCTCTGTTCCTGCGAGTTATATTGTTGCTGTTTTTTGCATAACTGTTTTTCAGAGCTGTAAAATAGTATGATTTACCAGTAATGGAATGTGAACAGCCTCCTGGGAGAAGCACTCATCCACATCTTTACTCTTGCGGATTCTTTTTCCTGCAGAGATTTCTGCAGATTTCTCCTCCTCTTTCAGATCTTTCTCCTCGGAGTGTGCCCTTTTCCCTGTATTAAGTCTCAATGGCATCTCCTGCTGCTTAATGCTTGGCTGTGCTTCAAGAATCTCCTAAGAACAATCAAATTTAATATATAAGATTGGTTAATTGGCAGTACAGCTTATAACTGATATATGCAGAAATACTAAATCTAAAAAGTGAAAATCCCCTAAGTAGAACTCCACACACACAATACCAACTGATGCTGCTACCATTGGAGTGTTTTCAATTTAAAACATATAAATCTGGTATTTAATATAGTCTAATGCACCTTTTCTATTTGTGTCTCCCTATTATAAAGATCAACTCTGATACATTTAGAGAAAATTTCACATATATTGGAGAGACCCTTTAAAACACTAAAGAGGGGATAAGAAAAAGTTCTTGATACCAGTCATTTCATGACTATTGATTAATTGAACAAATTGTTGGATTATTCATACATTATTATTGTGAATGGTTTTACCAGATTTGATATTTTTCATTTGATGAGACTTTGAAAAAGAAAAAAAAAGACTATTCAACACATTATTAATTGTTAATACAATATTGTGTATTGTTCACCGATAGTGCCACATATACACTGATTTCAAAAAAATATTGATTGCCCTGACCAAAAGTGTGTTGCGCTCACTTTTCCAATATTTGGCTGGGCGATTCAAACCTTAACGTCATCTGCTGCTTTAATCATTTCATCTAGATACTACATTTACTCTACTAAAATGTTGTTGTTGTTGTTTTTTTTATAATAATAGAAAAAGAAATAAAGATTTGCTTGGGTTTGTGTGAAAAAGCCAAATGAACATTGAAAAAAAAAAAAGGTACAAAAATCTCAGTTATTGTAAATATAAAACCCAACAGAAGTGATGACCAATAAGTAGAAAAATCTGCATTTCAAAGTATCTATATCCAATTAAATCCCATTTTGAGTGTCACTACAAAAGTATCTGTATTTGCTGGGTTATGATTCCACTCACAGAGGGATCCTGGAAATCATTAAACCAAACAATATGATAATGGACCAATTGCCTCTCAAGTTACACTAAGGCTGCAAGTTAAAAAATGTTTGCTATCAAAAAGTAAACCAATTCATGCAAGTCATCGGTGCATCTGAAAGAGAGAGCCTAAAGTCTGTTTGTTCTTAATCATTTTTGTAATCATCTGTGATTCAGTAATTCAACTTTATCTTAAATTGGGTGACTAAAGTGCGGAGATATTACTGGAGCAAAGTATATATATTTTTTAATATGGACAAATGTGTTGCAATATTTACACATAATATACATCTGTGTAATAAATATGTATATCTATAACAAAATATCTATATATATTTTAATATATACATACATATGCTTATGACAGGGGGTTATACAGAGCAGATGAAACCTTTAATCAGTCTAAGGGCCCGATTTACTAAGCTGTGGGAAAGGAAAAGTGGAGATGTTGCCCACAGCAACCAATCAGATTTTAGCTGACATTTTCTAGTATGTAATAGGAAAGTGAGAACTAGAATCTGATAGCTGCCCATAGCAACCATCTGCACTTTTCCTTTCCCGCAGCTGAATAAATCTGGCCCCAAGAGTAAATGGGATGAAAATAAAGTGGAGAGGAACATGTAATGTTGGGGACAGGGAAGAAGATAAAAGAACACAAGAAGTTAGATGTGTAGTGGAGGCAGCACAAAAATGTAATGTATGGGAGACAGTTGCAGGGATTGCATAATGTAATGTAGAGGTGACAGGGAAGGTGATATGTAATCAAAGCCGCAGTTACTCCAAATCCTTCTCTCCATTATTTCCTCAAACCACAGACTTTCAGGGTAATTAGAAGATTACCCAGTAATCTATAGCATGTAAAAACTTTACTTCCATTCAGCCAGCATTTGTCAGAGAACAGACTCAATATCGACAAGGGGAGTGGCTGTGATGGGCCCGATGCTCAAATCAGAAAGAGGGGGCACATAACATGGCAAAAAACTAAAATTCATAACACTTATACATATATGAAGGTATAAAACAATCATAAAATCCATAATACAATCTCAAGGAGAGGTAAACAGATGAATAAATAGATATAATTGGATAGGCTTATAAATAAGTATCAGTGACCACTGTATAAGCATTGTAAATAGTTAATGATAAAGGATTGTGCAGATCCCACGTTCCAAATAAGTCAAAAGGGGTAAAATCCTTCAGGTCCTATAGCAGGAGATGCGGAGTCCCCGATATTACACGCTTTAACATGTCTGGCATCCCTGCCAACAAGGGTGCACTCAGCAAGAAGTCAGTCTCAATATGCAAAATGTTGGAGTTTATTCTTCTGGACATCGGGGCTAGACACTGTAAGAGGAGAAGTACTAAGCTTCAGGTAGTGTGCAAGCTTTCCTAACTAATATGTGTAGGCTAAGCATCCTTAGACACAGTAGCCTAGCACTCATGGGAGTGAAGGACACAAAATTGTCATTTTATTCAAACTTACATTTTTATTCAGTTAGTTATTTAATGCTGGCAAATACAATAGCGGCAATCCCATATTCCCAGTTTCCAGTTTTTAAAAGCAACCACAAACTTTTAGTAACATACACAATACCAAAAACAGCTGTTGTAATCCCTGAAGAAGCTCTCATGTAGGGTGAAATGCATAGGATCTCCCCTTTAGGATCCTAAATACCAACAAACCACAGGCAATTTTCATATGTATCCTTCTCTCCCATAAACATACTACAGTCTCTAAGGCCACTTAGCATGCATGTGGGGACACTGTAGTTAGGAAAACACGCACACTACCTTAAACTTACTACTGCTCCTCTCACAGGACCATATTCAGTGATTGAAAATAACAGAGGAAAGTTACTCCTGGGCAAAGCCATGTTGATTTCAGGAATAGTCAAGTTAATTGTATTCTTTGCATGCAGGGATATATCTTTGAATTGCTTACTGCACACAGATCGTGACTACCTTTCTTATTACACTGTTATTGGGCTGGGAAACACCATCTCTCAACTATAATACCGTTTGCAACAGATGAAATAAGACTCCCTTGAAATCAACATGGTTTAGCCCAGGAGTAACTTACCTCTCTTATTTTCAATCTCTGAAAGCTGTTTTGTCCAGAAGACTAAACTCCAACATTCTGCATATTGAGATTGACTTCTGATGCACTTTCAGGTTGCCAGGGACACCTGTGAAAGTAAAAATCACTGGAACCTATATTACTAATAAGAAACTAATTACAGTATAATATTCATGTATGTATATTTTTAAGAAAAATGGGCCAAGTCCCAGAGTGAATAACAAAGTGAATAAGGATGTAGATCCTGCAGATGTAATAGGGCGAGTAATGGTGGAAGGATTAATGGTTCCTTACATAGATTAAGAGACATTTTTTAGACACAGAGACCTTGAGAAGATCAAATATACATATATAGACTAATTAGTTGGCTTGTTTTGGGAATTATCTTGAACCTGATAAAAAAATGTTATTCTATTATTCACTCAGTTAAGGGATCTAGCTATTAAAAATAAATATATTGGAAGATATGACTACTCATCAAAAGACTGCACCTACATACATAGCCTCACTTGTCTCAAGATATAACCCAGATTGTTCTCTCAGATCACAAGATTTACAACTCTTTAACACTTCATAAATGCTATGATTCCTGGTTACAAGACTTCTACAGGGCTGCTCCCTGTCTCTGAAATAATCTTCCTCGTCCATTAAGACTATCCTCTACTCTCCAAACTTTCAGGTGCTCCCATAAAACTCAACTCTTCAGACAAGCTTATCAAATTTTTCAAACTTTTTAAGCTTTATTTACCATATTAACAACCAGTTTGCTTTCCACTTTGTCTTTTTATTACATTATTAACACAAACCCGCACACACTCATGAATAACACAAACCCGCACACTCTCTTTCTATTCTAAAATTCCCTCAGCTCTGTTACCAACACTACTGTGTGACTGGTACATACAAAGCACTGAGCACTTTTACCATACAACCTAACTGGTCCATTGTGTGATATATAGCACTTACCCTTATGTATCAAACCCAATGTTCTATTGAGTATAAGATTGTGAGCAGGACCCTCTTACCAACCCAGCCTGTTTGTTACTACCCAGTCTTGTCTTTACTGAAAATTGTAAAGTGCTATCTGTTGACACTATACAAAAACCTGTTAATAAATGAATAATAAATAATACATGATCACATATTATAAGATAAAACGAAGGATTCTTATTCATCCTGGACAGTTCATGCGGAAGGGTCTAATACTGGGTACTCCTCATCTCCAGGTATAGGACCTGAAAGATTTTTACCCCTTTTGACTTACTTGGAACGTGGGATATGCACAATACTCCATGATAAACTATTTATGACGCTTATACAGTAGCTACCGATATTTATTAGCCTATCCAATTTTATCTATTTATTCATCAATCTACCCCACCTAGTGATTGTTTTATGGATTTTAAGAATGTATACCTATACAAACACATTTATTATATATAAATATATATAATATATATACCTTCATGTATGTTTATTAAGTACTATGAATTTTGTTTTTGATTTTATGTATTCTCTATTTTTTATTTAAATAAAGTACCGCGTTTTATTTCAAAAGTTGGGTGTCTCTGCTTATTGATAAGAATACTATTAAATAAACAAAAGCAAAAACAGATCGCTGCCAAAAGTACCCTTTTGTGTCAAAGCACTCT
>WWET01002768.1:134883-162900 GCA_011038615.1 Limnodynastes dumerilii | reverse complement strand
TATCATTGGATTTGCCTTAAAATCAAAGAGCTTGCAAACTAACAGCATATATTGAAACGATTCATGGACATCACACAGTAAACATTTGGAGCTTGAGACTAGGGCCGGTGATGTGGTTTTCAGCACCCCCCTGAAAACTATAAATTTGCACCTCCTGTTTAATTTAAAGTTTAACACTAGTGACCATTCTATTTTACAATAGCTATTTAAGAGTAATACAATACAGAACATAATCTTGTCACAACAATAAAACAAAGCAAATTCTACTAACTACTATACAAGAGAGACCATGCATACAATACAATACACACACAAAAAGGACACCCCAGCACTCTTGCAATTAACCAGGAACAGACCATGACATTCTATCTTTAAAATAAAAGCCAGTTACATACATTTACAAATCTATGATAAGCCACCACCAGCCACTTACAAGGCTTCACTGTTTTGGTGGTCATATAGCATGTATTTTTAAATTGAGAGCCCGCCCCCCAGCAGAGGTCCCCAAGTCTCCAAAAGAGCTACTATGAAACAGCACCCCCTGTCAGCTGCTATACCAGACAAGCTTTAAAACAAACACATAAAATGGAGGTTGCTCAAATCAATTTATAAGTTAATATAAAGCAGGTGCTAGCAAGGTATGGAAAATTCACACAAATATACAAAAGGCACCCCAGCACTCTTGCAATTAACTAAATGTGTTTCCTTTTATTATATTTTCTAATACAGAAGAACTTGTAATATAATTTTAGCAACTTGTCTAATAATTTTTTTTAACAGAATTTTGGTTTCAGTGTTTCATTCTAAATGTCAAGCTAAGATAACAGTGTGCAGCTGCTCTTAATTTCTGTGTGAGCCAAGGTCTCTTGAAATTATGCTATGATAAACATTAGAACGGTTAATCCCATTAACTTGTACTATTGTTTCAGAAACAACCAAATATGGGCCTTAAGCTGGGTAAACACTGCACTTTTTTCCCACGATAATCGTTCCAATCAAATGATTACACAACCGATTCACAAATGATAGTTGAAGTGTTAATGCATGCTTGATCAAACAATATCGTGTAATTGCTTTTATGATCATTTAAAGAGATTTTATAGACATCTTAATTTATTAGATGAACGATGCATCGGCAGAAAAATCGTGGGAGACTGCCGTTACAAAAATACTAAAGAAATTAGATCGTGAGAAACAAAGTGTAGTGTGTGCCCAGCTTTAGACGTTGAAGCTGATTCAGAGATGCACTTACACTTTGTTTTTAGGTGCAAGTGTACAGTTTGGCTACTCCATTTTTCAAAGAAAGGGGTGTTGATTAATTAAAAAGAATTTGCATGCAGGGAAAATACATTACACATAGAACTAAAATACTGCATAGCTTTATATTTATTCTATAAAAGAGTTGAGCTAAGAAACTTCACCTCCTAATTCTAATTCTGGTTTCACAATCTAGATTTCCTTCCCTTGCAGTTCAACATGGTATTGCTCAGGTCTACACTTGCACCTAAAAAAAAAGGTGTAAGTGCAACTCTGATTCAGCTCAGTTATCTTATACATTATGTTTTTTTTCAGTGGCATAACTTTTGTTTAAGTTCTACTGATTTTCAGTAAATTATCCAGGTGCCTTTAATAAGTGGTAATAAGCAGTAAGTATTTTCCAATCGAAGAATTTAGTGAATCAAGCCCTTAACTCAGCAAACATAGACAAAGTGAGTTGCCGAGGGTCAGAAAGCATTAACAACGTCACAGTACACAACAGGGATATTTATATCAGTTCTTTTCACCTTTACACACAATAAAAATACATAAATCATCATGGACTTTATTCCTGCCATCATATCATGGACTTTATTCCTGCCAACATCATATTGCTAACGTCTGTGCTTTTTCCTTTTCCTAGAATTCAATAACATACTTCAATACCATACTCCTCCATGTTAACATATCAAGACGTGAGGTCCTCCCTTATCCTCTACCTTATTCCCATAGGTATTAATATCTTGTTTGTGTATGTTTGTTCAAGATTAACAAAGTCAACCTGATCTAAAATATTATACCTTATACCTTTAATAAACTCTATGTTTTATTGCTGTGTACGTGATTTTGAACAAAAAAGCACATTATTACCTGTTAATGTTTTCCTTGACTCCTCCATGTCAGCCCAAACCTCTGGATATGTTCCTCCCTCTTGGAGCCAGACAGGAAGAAAGAAGATACGACTATATAAACCCATCCTCCTCTGTTATGTGTGTCTTCCTTTTACTTAGCTAGAAATAATAGACAGGTTAACATAATAACAAAAAAACAACATAATGGGCTGGGAATGACGGACTGACATGGAGGAGTCAAGGAAAACATATTAACAGGTAATAATCTGTGCTTTCCTTATCCACCCATGTCAGCCCTAACCTCTGGGGGTCATACCCTAGCAGTTTAACATTCACTGGGAGGGCGACCACAATACAAACTATAACAAAAAATAGCAATACATATATATATTTTTACTGAACTACTCAGTACCCGCCTACCAAATTTGGCCTCCGCCAAGGCGAGTATATCTAACTTATAGTGCTAAACAAAAGTATGAATGGATGACCACCCTGCTGCTTTGCACAGTTCCTCCGTGGTCGCTGCCCCTTTGATTGCTCATGAGGCTGCCATAAGACCTTGTTGAGTGCGCTTTAAGGACTTTGGGAACTTCCAACCCCCTAATTACATATGCTTTCGAGATGCATAATCTGTTCCAGCTTGCTATTGATGGCTTTGACGTTGGGCAACCTTTGTTTTTACCTTCCACTAATACGAATAGGTGCTTTGATTTTCTGATTGCTTTTGTTCTATCAGTATAGATTATAGTATATATTTTCAGGGCCCTCACTAAGTCCAAGGAGTGAAACTTTGCCTCCTTCTCATTCTTGGGATTTGAGCATAGGAAAGGCAACACCACCTCCTGATTTAGGTGAAAAGACGAGACCACCTTGGGAAGGAAGCTGGGATTAATGAGTAGAACGACTTTGTTTTCAAAGAAGTTTAGGTATGGTGGCTCTGCCCATAGCGCCTCGATCTCTGATACTCTTCTTGCCGACGTAATCGCTACCAAGAAGGCCACCTTCCACGTTAGAAATTTCATCTAAACATCTTGCAATGGTTCAAATGGAGAGGCTGTTAACACATCTAAAACCATATTGAGATCCCAGGGTGCCACCGGGTTTCTGTATCTTGTGCTGATCCTAGTTGCTGCTTTAAAAAAATGGATTATGTACTTATCCTTTGCTAAGTCCATTCCTAGAATAGCTGACAATGCCAAAACCTTACCTGTACTTTCACTTTATTGGCCAAGTTCTTTTCTAGTCCTTCTTGGAGGAATTCTAGGATTGACGCAAAATCTGGGTAATCTATTCCCTTGTCCTTTACCCAGAAGCAAAACTTTCTTCACACTCTATGTTAGTTGGCAGAGGTTGATTTTTTCCTAGCTGCCAACATAGTCTGGATCAGCTTGTTTGAAAATTCTTTACTTTTTAGGTTTGCCCTTTCAGCAGCCAAGCCGTCAAATTGAGAGAGGCTGGACTAGTTGACCTTGTGACAGCATATCCACTTCTATAGGATGTCCAGGGGCGGTCTATTGACAGACTGAGAAGCTTGTGGAACCAAGGCCTCCTGGGCCAGAAGGGTAGTATTGCAATTACCACTGCTGGTTCCCTCTCCAGCTTACTGAGGACACGTGGAATCATCACAGTTGGTGGGAAGACGTAGGCTAGACAGAAGTCCCACGGGACTGACAGAGCATCCGTAGCCCATGCTTACTGGTCTCTGTAACGAGAAATGTATTTGCTTACTTTTCTGTTGTCTCTTGAGGCCATCAGATCGATCTGCGGTTGACCCCATCTCCGAGTAATTTGCCTGAATATGCTGTCGCTGAGTTGCCTCTCTGAATGCTGAACGGTGCATCTGCTCAGAAAGTCCGCCTGAAGGTTCTCCTTCCCTGAAATATAAGAGGCTTTTAAGTTTAGCAGATTGTTTTCTGCCCACTCTAACACTGGATGCACTGCCGCCATCAGCGCCAGCCTTTTTGGTGCTGCCCTGTTGATATAAGCCACCGTGGGCTTGTTGTCTGACTGAATATTTACTGCCTTGCCACTCAGGAGATATTGAAACGAATGTAGACCCTAATCAACTGCCAGCATCTCCTTCGCGTTCGAGTGTAGATGTCTGTGTTGTCTTGACCACTGACCTTGAGTTACTCGACCTCTGCACACAGCACCCCACCCTACACTGCTTGCGTCCATGGTTACTGTAACTGGGGTTAGTATATGAAAGAGTCACCCCTCTCACAAGGCCTGTTCGTTGAGCCACCAATGCAGGTCTTGCTGTGCTTCTGACGATAGTCTGATTAGTTAACACAGGTTGCTTGGATCTCTGTCCCACGGTCGTAACAAACATGCTTGTGCTGCCCGCATATGAAACCTTCCCCAGGTCCTCGTTTCTAAGACCGCTGACAACAGGCCTAAAACTACCATAAATTCTTCTACAGACATCATCGCTGATTGTAGCTTCTGCTTCAGTTTCTCGGGCCGTGTTGGGGTTAAGGCCACTGTCATTTTTACTGTGTCTATTTCACTGATGTCGACAGGGTTAAGACACTGTTCTCTAGGTTTATGAACCACCCATGTTGTTGGAGGACTGAGATCACTCTTCTTGTATGACGCTGAGCCAGAGGTTCAGTACTGGCTGCGATAAGAAAGTCGTCCAGGTACGGCCATAGTCATATGCCCTCTAGTCATAGGCTAGCTATAATTGTGATGAGCACCTTTGAGAAGGTCCTTGGGGAAGTTGCCAATCCTAAGGGAAGGTTTGCGAACTGATAATGCTTTTGGAATATGCAAAATCTTAGGCATCTTCTGTGACTTACATGTATAGGAATGTGCAAGTAGGCGTCCTTTAGATCCACCGATGTCATGTACATGTTGGGTCTAAGGTCTGGCAAAATTGATTTTACTGAGTCCATCTTGAACATCCTCACCTTCACAGACTTGTTTAGTTTCCTTATGTCCAATATTATCCGGAAACCTCCACTGGCCTTCTTTATCACGAAGAAGCGCAAATAAAAGCCTTAGAAGCGTTCGTTCTGTGGTACTGGGATTACTACTTTCTGTTGTAACATATTCTGAAGATTTGCCAGGACAGCTTCTCTTTCCTCCGAGTCAGTTGGCACTGGGGACCTGGTGAAGAAACTTGAAGGTTTGATGAACTCTATCTTGTAACCAGTTAAATGGCTACTGGATATCATCCTGTCTGTGGTGGTCTCTATCCATTGATAGTAAAACTTTTGAATTCTGCCACCTACCGTACACTCCCTTTGCCTCCCGTCATTGTGCCATGTTGCTGAGGTTTGTTGTGTTGTCTCTGCCTTGTTGGCCACGAAACCCATACCTTGAGGTAGAAGTCTGGCATCTTCTATAGTATCTTCCTGGCCTGTAGGATCTTGCCTCTTTAAACTCAGCTGCCTTGCCTCTGTAGGGCCGATTGAAAAAACTTTTCTTACTAGCCCTCTCCTGGGGTAGCCAGGATGACTTGCCCCCCAATGTCTTTATGATGATCTCATCAAGCTTTTTGCCGAATAGGTATCTCCCCTGAAACGGCAGTGACAGCTATTTGATTTTAGATTGAGAATCTGCAGCCCAGAGTTTCAGCCATAACGCGCACCTGGTTACTGCTGCTGTTGCCCCTGCTCTGCTTGCCAGCCGTACTGCGTCCATTGACGCCTCACAGAGGAACTTCACCGCCAGATGAATGTCTTGCAGAGACTTGTGGAGTTCTGATCTTTTAATGCCATCAAGCAGGTCGTTACACCAACGGCACATAATCCTGGAGATAACCGCCGTTTTTTTATCCATGGGGTTTTTGAATATTACGGCATCCTCTAGCGGAAGTGTGGTGCCTTTTGAAATTCTAACTATCCCTGCATCCAGTTTAGGGGGTTTACCCCGCTTTTTGGTGCCTCTCTCTGCAAAGGGGTACATTTTCCCAAATTTGCTAGCGTTCGGTAGCCTTTTATCGGGTCTTTTCCACTCGTCATTAACAGTGTCTTTCAACACTTGCGATAATGGAAAATTTTTAGACTTTTTCTTTGCCTCTCTAAAGAGAAGATCTTGTAACTTTCCTTCTTCTTTGGTGTCCTCTATTTTAAGGGATTTATTAATGAGCTTTATGAGGTTCTCTACCAAGACCGGGTTGAAATTGGCTTCTGCTGATGATCCTTCTGATCCAGGCTCCGAATGGCCTGAATTATCTGAAAATATTTGTTGTTCTACATTAACAGATTCTTCCGAGCATCACTGGCTATGGACCTGGACTTCTTGCAATGTAATTTTTTTAGATCTTATATTGTCACAAATGTCTCCGCCATCGCTGATTTCATCAGGTGAACAAACTGCTGCATTTGCGACGAAGGCTAGCCTTGTTCCTTATTTAAGCATTCGTCACATGTGATTCCAGAAAAGTTTTCAGGCAGATCTTTGTCACAGAATGAACATTTCTCTGTGTGAGCTTTCTTGTGCTTAGCCCTTGTGTCCATTTTGTCTTTACTGGTCTCAGACCTAGAAGAAAATTACTAACTGCTTACTAGAAACAAAAAACACTAAAAAGTCACCGCAACTTCTCATAATGCTCACCCAGACTTTCTTGAATGGGACCGTTTTTCCTCAGAATTGCTCATATTGCAGCAATCAATTCCTCGGTATTAACCCTCCGATTTGATCAAAATATGCCAATATCAGGAATAAGAATCAGGGCTCCTGTAGATATAGACTACCATTCAAAAGTTTGGGGTCACCCAGACAATTTCGTTTTTTACATGAAAACTGACTTTTATTTATCAAATGAGTTGCAAAATGAATAGAACATATAGTCAAGACATTGTCAAGGTTAGAAATAATGATTTTTATTTGAAATAATAATTTTGTCCTTTAAACTTTTCTTTCGTCAAACAAAGCTCCTTTTGCAGCAATTACAGCATTTCAGACCTTTCGCATTCTAGCTGTTAATTTGTTGAGGTAATCTGAAGACATTTCACCCCACGCTTCCTGAAGCACCTCCCACAAGTTGGATTGTCTTGATGGGCACTTCTTGCGTACCATACGGTCAAGCTGCTCCCACAACAGCTCAATGGGGTTGAGATCTGGTGACTCCGCTGGCCACTCCATTACAGACAAAATACCAACTGCCTGCTTCTTCCCTAAATAGTTCTTGCATAATTTGAAGGTGTGCTTTGGGTCATTGTCCTGCTGGAGGATGAAATTAGCTCCAATCATGCGCTGTCCACAGGGCGTTACAAAATGGAGTGATAGCTTTCCTTATTCAAAATCCCTTTTACCTTGTACAAATCTCCCACTTTACCAGCACCAAAGCAGCCCCAGACCATTACATTACCTCCACCATGCTTGACAGATGGCATCAGGCACTCTTCCAGCATCTTTTCACTTGTTCTGCATCTCACAAATGTTCTTCTGTGTGATCCAAACACCTCAAACATCAATTTGTCTGTCCATAACACTTTTTTTCAATCTTCCTCTGTCCAATGTCTGTGTACTTTTGCCTATATTAATCTTTTCCTTTTATTGGCCAGTCTCAGATATAGCTTTTTCTTTGCCACTCTGCCTAGGTCAACATCACGGAGTCGTCTCTTCACTGTAGACTTTGACACTGGCGTTTTGTGGGTACCATTTAATGAAGCTGCCAGTTGAGAACGTGTGAGGCGTCTATTTCTCAAACTGGAGACTCTAATGTACTTGTCTTCTTGCTTAGTTGTGCAGCGGGGCCTCACTTCTCTTTCTACTATGGTTAGAGCCTGTTTGTGCTGTTCTCTAAAGGGAGTAGTACACACCGTTATAGGAAATGTTCAGTTTCTTGCCAGTTTCTCGCATGGAATAGCCTTCATATCTAAGAAGAAGGATAGACTGTCGAATTTTACATGAAAGTTCTCTCTAGCCATTTTGAGGGTATAATCGAATCCACAAATGTGATGCTGCAGATACTCAACTAGCTCAAAGGAAGGCCAGTTTTATAGCTTCTCTAACAAGCAAACCCGTTATCAGCTGTGCTAACATAATTGGACAAGTGTTTTCAAGGGTTTTCTAATCATCCATTAGTCTTCTAAAGCGATATGCAAACACAATGTACCATTAGAACACTGGAGTGATGGTTGCTGGAAATGGGCCTCTATACACCTATGTAGATATTCATTTAAAAACCAGACATTTGCAGCTGGTATAGTCATTTACCACATTAACAATGTATAGAGTGTATTTCTGATTAATTTAATGTTATCTTCATTAAAAAAAAAGAAGTGCTTTTCTTTCAAAAATAAGGAAATTTCTAAGTGACCCCAGACTTTTGAACGGTAGTGTAATATCATCACGTGTATGTATTCATAACTTATGCAGATGGCAAAGAACTGAAGCACTCTCCTACCTGACAAATAGAAACCCCTACTAATAAGGTATAACAATCACTGGTACAAGGTTTTCCTCAGAAGAATCCTCTACTGGCATGTGTAAAAATCCTCATACAGCACAAAACAACAGAGTGTTTCCTTATCTGATACGATATTGCTGTCCTTGCCTCCGTTAAAGCTGCTCCTCTTCTGACCAAAGTTCAGCATCCACGTGAGTAAACAGCGCTGCTTGCTTGCTTCCACGTGCATTTAGCAGTGCGGGTCGATGACGTCATCCTCCCGCGTTCACTTATGATTCACCCAGGGTTACGGTCATGCAGAGACATCGATCAACTGCCTCTAGCAGTGCGCTGCTGGCGTTGCTTCCTGCCCGCCCTCGGAGTGATAGGGGCAGGCATATGGAAGCTGCATGCGTGTAGCGTGGCCGAGGCCGGTCTGCACCTCCTGGCTCCCACACCTGCCGCAGCCGCGTGGAAAGAGCCGTTGCTGGGTCGAGCAGGGCAGAAATAAACAAAAAAGGTACTCCCTCTCTACATACACTCCCTCTCTGGCCCCTAACAGGAAGGAAGAAGACACACATGACAGAGGAGGATGGGCTTAAATACGGTCGTGTTTTTTTTCTTCCTGTAAGGCTCCAAGAGGGAGGAACATACCCAGAGGTTAGGGCTGACATGGGGAGGATAAGAAAACATACTTAAAGGATAATAAGTTTAACTCTTGGTTGTATATTGTAAGTAGATTAAATTAATGTGTAAATGTAGACATATCGGCCCGTGTGCATGTAGATTACATTACAAAATTACTGCGCATGCACAGTAGCACTTTTCTGAAAACTCTGGCCACAATTGCAATGCGGCCGGAGCTCTGCAAACGGCCCATCATATGTATTATTATATAGATACAATATATATCTTAGAAATATGTAGATATGTGCTTAATGCAACTTCCAGTCATTGAGAGACCAACCCTGAGCTCCCCGTATCACGGTTACATGGCAGCAGCTGCAGGCTCAGTGGCTGAACTGCTGGATGCAATGGAGACATGCCCCCTTCACAGGGCTGGTGTCCAGAGGCCAGCACCTCCATTGTCTACGGTAGTCCTGCCACTGGTTTTCACATTCCTTTAGCTGTAATCATTACGTATGATCAAAAATTATAATCATGTGAGTCTTAGAACATGCAGATTTATTTTCCTTCTAAAAGTTCATGATCAATTACAGAAGATTAAAATGTGATCGTTATTATATAAAACACATTGGCTCTGATTCAGAGTTTGAAAATAAGAGAGGAAAGTTACACTTGGGCAAAATTATGTCGATTTCAGGGGAGTCAAATTTTATCCATTGCACACAGTATTATAGTTGAGCGGTGATGTTTCCCAGCCACAGTCTAAAGAACAGTGTAAAATTGAAGCTGGACACTATCTGTGTGTAATAGGCAAAAGTATTCTCCCTGCACGCATGGAATAAAATAAGTTTGACTCCCCCTGAAACATGATTTTGCCCAGTTCCTTTCCTCTCTTATTTTCAAAGTCTGAATCAGGGCCATTATGTCAGCTATCCTTTTGATGTATAAAATCAGTTGTGATACTGTGTTGGTCAGCTTACATTTGTTTCGGACTTTACATGTGGGCCTGTGGTCATTAAATGTGTGTGATGTCCGAGTCCTGTCCTAACAGACATCACATAAATCAAATATAATAAAAGTGCAGATTAACAGGCCAAGCCCATCCTGTCACACAGAAGAAAATGAACACTAAACCATATAAAAGGCAGACGAACCGAAAACATAAAGCAAAATATAACAAACAGACAAGAAATGAGGGAAGAGATTGTATGCGCTACCAATGATCACCTGTTGCTTTTAACAATCCTCTGAAGGTTCTACCAATCCTTCTGAATTGAAAAGCAAAAGAGTAGGGGTTGGGTATTATGAAAAAAGCTGGTGTACCTTAAACTAACCAAAATAATGGCAATCTGCACTATTAAATTGTTTTTCAAATTGTCCATCTTTTCCAATAGTGTTTTTGTTTTTTGGTCAACAGGAGAAGCCAAGTGAGACACTAATGCGGCAATATTAGATTACAGCATTTGGGGCTCTATTTACTATCATTAGCGCATTGAGCGAGCAGCGAGCTTGCAGGACCGTGGGAAGTATTTACTAATACTTACCCCACCGGCGAGGTCCCACGATGGTCAGCGAGCCTTTCGCTGACATCATTCGGCTATACAGTCCTGGCTCATGCGCAGTAACTACCTTTTGGAACTTGTAAAGTTTCAAGTCCCAAAAGGCAAAATCACTGCGCATGCTCCGGGTTTAGAGACAGACGCGGCCGGTCAGGTAAGTTTAAAACCTTCGGTCTCTATTTTTTTGTGTTTTTTTTTTTTTAAATAAAATTTGTTTATTAGATAAAAATTAATTAAAACTAGTTCATAAATATATTTTTTATTATTTATTTTTTTACTTATATTTTAATGTTTTTTTACTTAACTATATTCCAGCGGTCTCCCGATATGTACCCCCTCTTCCTCCCCCCAATAACAGCTATTGGGGGGGAGGGGGTATATAGGGAGATGCTGGAATACTTACCCTAACGCCCTCTTCAGATGGAGTTATTTAACGTATCGGCACGGATTGTTAAAATCTGCGCTGACACTTAGTAAATAAAGCGATCTGCCGGAACACATTCATCACATTCACATTCATTCAGAGCGGACTCCATCATATGGACTTGTTCGTTTTCACATGATAAAGCCCTTTTTACACGAAAACGGGGCTTTATAATATGGAAATGATCTTAGTAAATAGAGCCTGTGATCTGTTGAGGGCATAATAATTAATTTTACTAGCCGTGTCTGTTGCTGAGGGATCAGAGATAAGGTTAGGAGTAGATGGGATGAGTGGTCAGAGGTGAACAGTGACAGGGAGAAAGGGGATGGAGAGGAAAAATTTGCTTTTTTTGTTGCTGGTGGGGGTCTTAGAGTGCATAGTTGCTACCATTTGTTAGAAGAAGGTGGTTCAAGGCATCACATCAATACAACATTAAAAACAGTAACATGGTAACAAACATACAACCAAGTTAAAAGTTATTGTATATTATTGTATATTCACTGAAATATATTTGTAAAAATGTTTAAATTATACACTTTATTCAAATGACAAAGGACTATATATCTAATACTAACTCTGTTGTGTGATACCTGCTATGCATTTTAGTATCAAGAATTGTTTAGGGAACGGTTTCTTTCTCCTGCTGTCAGTGGGATGATACAAAGATACTTACATCACCCTGATGGGGTCCACCATGCCATCCTCTGTCTCCTCCATGATGATACATTCCTGGTGATTCTGGCCAGCTAGCCCTGCAAAGGGTAAAGTTAAATTTTGATAAGGAAGAGTTTCTTAAGCACAAAAACATACTTATTATTACTTACAAAGTAATATCATATTACTTGCTGAGTTGGTAAGGCAGATTTGAACGCTACTAAAATAAGTTCATTGACGTTTAAAAGATGGTAAGGCAATTTAAGTAAGGTCATCTGCCTTACCTTCTAAACAGCATGGTGAACAACTTATACATAAGGGAAGGGAAGGTGGGAAAGCTACTACTTTGTGACATTTCACAGTAATATTTGTTAGACGTGTGGATATACGGGGTCTCTGTAGTTGTGCATCGGTGGAAAAAGCACTTTCTACATACCTCAGGAGCCTTGTAGGACCAATCCTATTTCCCTGAATAAGGCGGTTTCATTTCGGAGGCAGCGTTATTCAGAGAAATAGAAAAAAAATCTCCTGGGCACAATATGGGCAGGACAGGGGCACAATGGAGGCTGGGCACAATGGAGGCTGGACACACATACAAGGGGATGGAAGTAAATGGCTGGACACAGAGATTTTCTTATGCCTTGGGCTCTGTTAGGTCTAATAACTGCACTGTGATCCGGCTTGCTTGAAATGTCAGTTCGCAGTCATACAAACACATTGGTATCATCAGCTGCTTCTCCTCTCACCGACAGGTGTATGTGTGATGACAAATCACAAGCAGAGAAGAAACAGAAGATTAGGTGACTAATTATAGATGAGAGTGAAGACAAAAGAGAATCTCAGAAAGAAATTAAATGACAGGAAATGTTAGGAATAATGAGGGATGGGCTCAGTAGGTAGAGAGGACCATAGAGGGAATAGTGGGCAGAAAGTTGCTTCAAAATTAAATGTGTGGCAGGAGCACATATTTGGCACTGGTGAGGCCAATTCAAGACAGCAGTTACTATAAAATATAACTTATTTTTAGCCATATAAAATAATATATAATATTTTCTAAGGTGTACAAAAAAATATCTCCTGCCCATTTTATAATAAATATCTCTAGAGGAAAAGAAAAACTTTTCTCAAAGTTTTTTTGCTTTATTGTTAAACATACCAATGGCATGCAGGTCTTTTTTCTGCACTACTAATACGGCTTAGGTGAAGCCAGTATCTATCTTTCTCCTTAGCTGCTGCAAAAAAGTGCGCTCTATATACAGAAAACCCCTCTCTCAGGTATATGTGAGAATATGGACCCAATCCACATCTATACGCATAAGCCAGTGCAATGCATGTGATGTACTTGAATGCAGAAATAATTTAGGTGGCACATAGTGTACAGACACAAAGCAGCCTTGTGCGCTGCTTCTATATGCCCTAATACACTAAACAAGTGCAGGTTAGCAGACTGTATTTTCAAGGTTTAAAAAAATGTAAGTGTTAACACTTCAGCTGGACTGTGTATACACTGAAGCTATGGAAAAAATATTGGTAAAAAAAAAAATGTATCTTAATACAAACAGAACACTAACATTACTAGGACTGGTGGCTAACCCTGTTAACTATTTAGCTCTATGGGCTGGGTACCACTGGAAAGTCCACTAACTGTCCCGATCATAACTACTAAGCTTACTGGATTCCCCCCCCCCCGTTCCTTTTCCCAAGTTTTGTGTAAAATATAACAAAGAATCACATCCCATTATATTGTTATCTCATGTCAACACAGGTCTAAATTTTTATTGCCCCAAAGACCTACAGTAGAGCTTGTCTGCCGTCTGTTCAACATTATTATACATTGATTTACGTTGTTGACTTGTGATGCCTCACTATGTTCTAAATATATGTAACTTGCGACTTCAATAAAAACAATTTACAAACAAAAATATATAACTATAAAATACTAGCAGCGATTTCTTAACCATTGATATGTGTTCACAGCCTAAGGGCCCGATTCAATTAACCTCGCACCCACGTTATTTGCGGTGCAAAGCGAATTGTGCTAATTTTTTTTGTATTGTTATTCACACCTCATAGAGGTGCGCATAAAAATCAGCTACTGCAACAGACGGGAAAAAGCGCACTGCAAATTTTTTTAAATGTTCACCAACCCTCAGAGAACATTGAACAAGTATGGCTTTACTAATAAAAGATATATGAGAAAGTGTCAAAAACTCAACGGGAGACAGCATTTGTTTGAAGTTGGCTAGAGCAGGACAAACTACAAGAAAGCAACAAAATGAGAACTGCATAACAGAGAGTTATCAGCAATAATAATTGTCAAATCATAAATTTGGCTGATATGGCATCCAAACTCCCCTTATTTGAATGCACAGTAGAAGGTTGGTCAACCGCCTGTGCAGTTGTAAATTACTCCCTAATGCTGGCTAAATACAATTTCACAAACTTCAGACAAGACGCTGTAATAGCTGGGTAAATCATAGAGGGTTTACACAAGGGGTGGGTAATGTCCGGGCCGCAAAATCATATGGTCCGGCGCTCAGGCAGATAGGTCCAACCCACAAGCAAAGTGGCGGGTGCAGTTTCGGGGGCATATGCTTTTGGAGGTTTTGGGCCGGTCCCTGGTGGTCTGAGGAGCAGGGCCGGCACGATGCGGCAAGCGAGGGAATGCTGTAGAAGTGCCGTCCATCCTTCAGTGCGCGGCTGACAGGTGGTCCCTGCTATCAGCTGCCGGGGTTTGCGATCAGCTGCTCTGGGAATTGCTGGCATATTCTTTTGACCAATAATGTTTCTCAGAAGGGATAAAAGATGAACTTTAATTCACAGAATGCTTAATTTAATAAGTCAGCAATGTAAAACAAAAAAGTGACTGTAACAAACTTAGAAAAGACTTCCCGAATTTAACATGCTTTATAATTAACCACCTTAGACAAGAATTAGGACAATGGAATACAATAAAAATGATTTTTTTGCTGGACACAATCCTATGCTTTACACTGTAGATAAAGAAATTATAATTACTTAATAGTTTTTTTTAAATACTTTTAGAGCCATGGCAATTTGAATCATATAAATGTTAAAATGCAAGTGGAGTGAACTCTAATGCAGTGTAGAATGATAAGCAGTCATAGTAGAATTAACAGATGTTTATTCTAGCTGATTGATTAAACTAAAAAAAAAAAAAATCTATTTTGCACTGACTGAAGGCCAAAAGTTATCACGACCTAGTATGATAGGGGCAGATATAAAATGGCTATACTAGCCTCTTGGCCTAAAGGGTGGACCTAAAGCTGATTGGGCAATATGACTTAAGTTGGCCATACACTGTTTATATCGCTCAATGCAGGAAGTGACCCACGCTGCCATAAGGCAGCCTTAAGTCACATGAGCGGTCCGAACACTGATCCACTCATAGGGCCAGATCCAGACCTACGTTCAGTTTACGTTTCAACACGTAGCGTATTTACACGTCCATAAATACTACGCACTCCCCTTGGCATTCCCCTCGGTTGTACATATTTTTGCCGTTTTACGCTTACCAAACCCATTCCTAACTTTTCAAAGCGCAACTGCTGTCGGCCATAATGGCTGAACGTACTTAAGCACCTAAGCACGCCCCCACAGTACGATTTACATGCCTCGCCCCGCCTCCGAAGCATAATCACAGGTGTCGTATAGCTGGCACGACCCTTCGTTCATAGTTATGCTGTTGATCTTAGTTTCGTAAGTAAGTTCAGAGTTTCTGGTCATAACATCTGCCGCGCGCATGTGCAGAACATGGAAAACAGCGTTTTTATGACTACGGCGAGCGTAAACACGCTAGCGAATGTAGGTCTGGATCATAAATACTAAAAGCCACCCCTACTGTACAATTTAAATGCTTTCCCCAGGCCACCTTGGCGGGCGGAGGGGAAGTACAGCCCCTTTGTATGGAATATCTATCGTACGCAACAAAGTTGCGTATGATAGAAGTTACATGCACTCTCCAGACTAACGTACGTTAGTCTGGATCCGGTCCATATTGACCTTTAGGTTTTGCACATGATTTAGCATTAAACTGCACACTCTTGACCATTCCTCTAGTCCACCTAGATCATCGCTCATTTTGCGTACCCCTCCTGGTGTGTTTACCCTGTTACATATCTTTGAGTCATCTGCAAAAAGGCATATTTCCCCCTGGGTACCACAGGCAATATCACCAATAAATATATTAAATAGCACTGATCCTAGTACAGATCCATGGGAGCATGCTAGAAAGTGGAATTTCACAACAATGCAGAGCCAAATGCTGACCAGGCCTCTATAATTCAATTGTCTATACATAAAATGGAAAACAAGACAAGGACAACAGACATATACATTCAAATTAAAGATCTAACAAACCTATTGACCACTGTAATCTCATCTTTAAAATGCATTCTTCACATAAAAGACTCTATCTAAATCGGAGATATGGAATTATTGTGCTACTCATACAATTTGCAACTGTTTGAAAAAATATCATGATTTTTAGTGATAAAAAAAGATCACAATTGATTATTAGGTTTTTTGAACATCCGATAGATCATGAATACTGATCAGATGTTGGGCAAATGCGATAGTGTATGCACTTAAATAACCACCTCTGCAGCCTTCTGCATATTTACTTGTGATTTCTCGGCTAGCCCTCTACAGTCTTAATTATATAATAACTACTAACTAACTACTATTTTTAATCAGAGCTGCTCTAGTTCTATTTGCGTTTTATCCCAATCTGCCACCTGATATCTCTACACGAAAGGTATCCAGCCTAACACGGCTACGTTGCCGCGGCTTTGCTAAAGGAGCCTGAATACATTTGTCTCCAAGCGTTGTATCCAACTCACTCCAGAAAGTGCCGTCGACTAGACCGATCGGTCGGCGGGGACGCCGCCGGAGGCAGAGTGTAATCAGCCACAACTATAACAACCCGAGCCCCCTGACCTCCACACTGTGGTAACGAAGTACTTACCATCATCTGGTACTCCGATGCGGGATCACAGCAAACAACGGGCATCAGTCGGTGAGAGACATCTCTGTTTTTGTTTTCATATTACCATAGCGGTAGTAGCCATCTGAAAAATCATATTGATTGCGCTCCAAGACAGTTTATTCTGCTGGCAATCTATCTGGAGGTGCACTCTATCTGCAAATGAACTATTGTCCCAAACTCACTGTCAAACCAGTAATGAACCATATCGATTTGCAACAACATTGGCTGGATACCATACAGACATTGTGTTCTGAGTTAACATCTATTAATCGGTATATAGGTACCTTATACCCAACTTTTTTGGAGCTGATGACTTACTACAGTTCATCCATTACCAGTCTCTGTTTATCATTTTAGCTGCCTGATCAAAAGCTATTTTTTATTCTATTGCAATTACTGCAGAGTTTTATTGCTTGCTTTTTATATTTTATATTAATTTTTTTTGTTTATTTGAACACTATATTTTGCCATTTAATAATTTCATTGCTTTCAATAATAAATAAGTCTAGACTCTGGTAGCGCTTCTGATCTCTTTATTTTACTTGCCTTTCTGGGGTCCCCATCCCCCATATTTAGGAAGCAGCTGAGGAGTCAATACACAATAAGTTTTAAGTATCTATTTATTTGCACCACTTAATCGCTAGCGCTCCCCTTTTTTTATTTTTTCAATAAAATTTAATTCGTTTCAACATTTATTTACATATACTAAATATGATGTTGTAACTGGTGGCTTTGTTCTAAAATTGAATATACCTCTGTTATAAATGTAATATATGTAAATAAAATATTAATTATCTGCAAGCATGTACTCTTTCCAAGGTTTGTGTATTAACCTGTATTAAGAGTTTGCCTCCAAATATACTTTTTAGTACATTGTGACATTAGATATCCTATAGTATATATAGTTTCTGACTTTCCAATCTAAATTTAAATGGGTGGTGTGTATTAAGTATCTGTAAACGGTGTATAGAAGCACAGAATTTTTTAGCAGCGCACAATCTCAGATTTTCTGTTAAACTGGTAGTGTATCAGGCAATGGAGTTTGTGACCAGCAATGCTCATTCTCGTCTGTCTCTATTTAAAAAACACAGCCATTTAAAAAAATAAATACATTTACTATGGGTAAGTATGCTGATCGGAATACTTAGCCATTCATTTTTCCCAAACACCAACCGGACCTGGATACCAGAGATGTGAGTAAAACTCTCCAAGGTCTAGGCTCTGGGGAAGGGAGAGTTAGGGTAATTAAAGGGACGGGTTAGGGTTAGAATAAAGGAAGGGGAGGTTTAGCCTGCAGGTAGGGGAATATAGGCTTAGGCCATAGAGATGGGAGTCTTAGGGTCAAACCTGTGGAAAGGGGAGTCTTAGGGTCAGGTTAAGGTTTGGTAATAGATTTATACTCACCTTTCAGTGCAGCGTCTTCGGTCTGGCCTCCCAAATAGATTGCTTTTGCGTTCAAGAGGAAAAGCAATCCATTTCCGAGCCAGTTCGTAACTGGATGGGAGAGAACAGCCCTTTTGAAAAAAGGCCTTCCACAGCGCTGATCTACGCTCATGTGTCAGAGCCGCCATCAGGAGGGGACAGCCGGGACTATTGCCCCAGGCCAAGAGCTGATGGGGCCCAGTGATATTTACCTTTGCTTTGCAGACACAGCTAATACCTGCTGCCAAGAGCTGTTCATTAGCGGGCTGCTGTTAACGCAGGTCTGCGGTGTCCCACCCATTACGTGAAGTCATCAATGACATTACGTAGGTGGCAGAGCCCACATATATGTCCCGGCACCACAATTTTTGACTGCAGCTCTAGTGTATGTGTGATTCAGCACAATCATTAATGAATTTATAAGAGCCATTGGATCTGAATTAGCATTGGCTTAAGGTGGATACACACCTATCCTATTATCAAGCAGATTATAAGATTTATAATGATTTGTTCCAATATAGCAAGAGTTTGTACACTCCCACAATCATAATATGGCAGATCTGTTCATTAAAATCTTCATAAAAATCACAATCACAGATAGCACAGCATCAGACAAACAGTGCGTATGCAAGTATACCTGTCTGTCTAAATTTCTGCAAGTTTCAGCATGCTCTGAATACCGATTTGAGCACCATTCCATGCTGGCAACCGTGGTGCCACAATTTCTGTTTTTGCACATTACCTTGTTACCCACTGCCCATGGGTAGAAGGAAGAGCCCTAGAACCATTGGCACTAAAGCTGGTTATTTACCAGTAGGGAAGGGGAGGGTTTTTTTTTTTTGTAGATCTGACCCTCCTGCAAGAACCAGCCTTGGTACCAACTGGTTTTGTAGGTGTCTGAAATCATCATAGGTGAACTTAAAGCTGTAGAAACCCCTCTATATGGTTCCAGCAACTTAGGCTGATAAATCCTAGTGATGGTAGTTGTAAAGTCAAGTGTAATGATGGTAGTTGTAAAGTCACAGAGCTGGTACCCCCAATTTTACCTGCACCAGGCCTAGTGACCACACCCTTATTTGTTTCTATTTTTGAGTTCCAAGTTGTTTATTTTTTATTTATTAAATAGCTTAAGCTGCATATTAAATACGCACGCCTAACCATTGGGCAGTACGTCAGTCGCATACACACTTTCCTCGTGTCTGGCATCAAATCTCCTGCGCGGTGCATCAGATGCTGATGTTACAAATATCCGAAGATTACCTGTACATACACATATAATTGTCGGCCCGATCACCTGATAATGGGGTGGTCTGTCCTATAATTGTTTAATGTGTACACAGTTTTATCTTTTATTACCTTTCTGTATTCAAACTTGTAAAGGCATATGTAATATTTTATAACTATATTAAAATAACTCAGTTCAATTATTAATAATAATAATTATAAAGTCTTTTAGAATAAGTTTTCTGCAGCCCTTTACTTATGTACCTCTAGCAATACACAACAGACCGGATCTAGACTTGAGAACATCATGCCACTTACACACATAAAGTATTTGGAGGGGAAAGTGCATGGGAATTAAGAATAAAGGAACTGGGTTTCTCCTCTGTCCACCGAGGTGGATGGGGGGAAGCATTTGAATTTTACAGTGTGGGTTGAATTAGGTACTTAAGAGCACATCACTTATGGAAACATAACTCACAAAAGGACCTGATTCACAGTTAAGAGTCAGTTAGGTGCAGGCAAATGGCACCTAACTCTCTATTCCAGCCCCCAACTTGCCCCCCATTTTTAGGTATCTTATGGCACTTATGAATGCCATAGAGCTACCTTATTTCTCAGAGAAATGTCCGTACAGACATTGCCTCTCCCCCTCCCACTTCTTCCGGTATAATGCCGCCTCTTTCTGCGTAAATGACAGCGTTATTCTTTAAAGACTGCACGTACGCTATCTACGCAGATAGCATAAATGACCTACTACGCATACGCAGTAGATCATTTTGGCCAGATATGCACTTAAGAATCAGAAGCTTCTTAAGTGTGAATCAAAGAACAGATAATCAGCACTAAAACAAATATATGGCTCAGATATGTATATAACAATCTCCAGCACCTACTTTAAGGGAGACCACCTCTCTTCTCGGAGGTGAGTGATATGAGAGGTGTCTGTTTATCCAGATCCTGGAATGCAACGCACCGGAATCACTCTGTATATAGCTGCCGTAGCCGCTAGTGCTTTGCTACCTGCTCTCTGATGAAACCGTAAGGAGAAACGCGTAAGAGCCATCACCACAGCTCCATTTAAAAATTGCACCTATGTACTTTTCCACACTGTCGGCACCAGACTTTCATATACGGTGACCGCAACTACACGGGACACAGCTGGTCCAATATCACACTCCCACACCGCTACGGCAGCTATATACAGAGTGATTCCGGTGCGTTGCATTCCAGGATCTGGATAAACAAACACGGTCACCTCTCATATCACTCACCTCCGAGAAGTCCGGATAAACAATTACACAGTCATATTGCAGGACGAATTACAGATTTTGGCAGTCGCTCTTTAACAGACCCGGTCCAGCAGACACGGCCACTCTATACAGTGCAGAACATACGAACGGTGGTCCCATTGCAATACAGGATACAGTGGAGAAACATCGGACTCCAACAGACAACTGTGTGGTAACTATTAGCACTCCTAAGTGCATACTACATCTTTATTCTACATACTGCAGTATATATACCTTATCTAAGGAGTCACCACTATTGCCCACACTGTGGGCCCGATTCAATTGCCGGCGAAGTTTTCAAAAACTTTGCATCGGTAAAAATACGACACCTTCGCCGACAATTGAGCGATAAAAATCCGCCCATTTAATTATTTTTTTACCGCTGCGCTAAAACAGCAGCCAGCGGTAAAAAAATAACCAGAGAAAAAAAAAATCTCTCTGTTAACGCCGCAAGTGAGAGACTATTACCCAGTGCCTGAAATCACGTTCTCACGATACTTCAAGCACTGGTTAATAGCCTCAGTAGCGCTGGCACTTCCTGCTAGCAGGAAGTGATTTGCAGCGTTAACAGAGAGATTTTTTTTTCCCCTTCTAGCAGCTGCTCAGCGGTCCCTGGATGGCAGGGCATGGTGCCTAATGCCCTGCCATCCATGGGCATGCTGATGCTTGTAGTTCTACAAGCATCAGCATGCCCTGTTGGGGCACAACATAGGGCAGCGTTAAAAATCCGCACCTCTCATAGGTGCGGATTTTTATCGTTCAAAAACCAGCGTATTTTTAACGCTAGAAAAGAATTGAATAAGAAAAAAAATAACGCCGGTAAATTTAAAAAAAAAGCGTTAAAAATACGCCGGCAAACGATTTTTTAACAATTGAATCGGGCCTTGTATGTCTACTGGTTACTAATTGCATAATATCTCAATAGAGGAGTGCCGTTATATACAGCTGCAAACTATATCCAGGACCATTTACCACCAACTTCCTGGCCTCTATACATGTCTGTTTTATCTCTGACAAGTTATAACTAAAACAAGACTGTGTTTGATGCCTATTATCATATCATAACCTGCATGAGCTGTACATAGGTACATTTAACAATCACGGAGCCATGAAATTGAATAGGAATTGTGGTTATTTTATCATTATCATTATTAGTATTGTGTATTATTGTTTGTATATTTAATTTGCATTACTGCTAATATCTAACAGTCATTTTTTAGTCTCATCTTTTATTATTTATAATTTTTACTTGATGCATATAAATAAAGTTTCATATATTTTTTACAATCTCCTAGCGCTCTTTTTTCTTTTATTTAAGTGTGATTCAAGCCCAAAATCTCTGCACAAGAAAAGGGAGTGACAGGGGGAGTACACTCCCCTTATACGTATGGACTGAAAGACCCCCACACATATGGAAAGCGTGTGAGGGTTTGGACCAAGTCCAATAACATTACAGGCCTGATTCAATTAACAATTTGCACCGCAATGGACAGGAAAATGTTCGCGGCGCACATTTTCCCATCTATTATGGTAGCTGATTTTTATGCGACTATGAGATGCGAATAAAAGTCTGAAAAAAAATTTGCTGAATTAGCTTCACACTGCAAAACACACGGTTGCGAGGCTAATTGAATCAGGCCCACAGAGTGTGGGTGCAACAAATTGTAAACAAAACAAAAAAAAACCAGTTCCTTCCACCAACATTCTACTTAAATAGATCATTCTGCACAATTTCTACAATTATAACTTTCAAAACTGCCAAAGCTATGGTTTTATAAAGGAAATTTCGCATGAACAGGAAAGTATCATACTGTGGTATGTGTCCTGTACCACCCACTGTGGATGCAATGCCCGTTATGAGAAGGATATAACTTATTATACAAGCGCGGCATTTGCATGAATTCAGCGTGCACACACGTTGTGCAAGATTGTGTAAACTGACTTGTTAAAGTTTAGTCATAACAAACATCTCCAAGGAAAACATTTCAATACAGTTGCCAAACCGGAGCAAACTACAGCTATCGCTTCATGCAAATACCTGAATCCAGGGTAACCTTCCATCATTTGCAGCTTTCTCAAACGTGCAGCCAAGAGCTGCCTAACTTTTTCCAGTCTGTAAACAATGTAAACGTTTGTAGCAGACAGTGAAGCTCCGCTGGCCCCTCCCCCACATCCTCAGTGCTATGCAGCGAGTCTCCGGTATCTCCTCCACACAGCTCCCTTTGGATTCATACTCAGCCCTTCCCCTAAGACCCCTGTTTCCAGGATACAGAAAGCAGTAACTCTTACTAGCCTGGAGGCAACCAGGAGCCCAAAACCTATTGTTCCATATGGAGAGCACGTGGCAGAAACATTATCAGACACACACACACCCACCTACTTCAAACCCGACTCATGCAGATAGCAGATGAATGCCTTATCTCGCCGCCTGTTGCTAAACAGACAGTTGCTTATTCTGACCCCTCCTTCCAAGCCCCCTTCCTGTACTTGTCTACAGCCCAACTCAGTCACTACTATACTTAATTTTTGCTTTTAGTTTCACAACTAATGTGTGCCTTGGTGCAGAGCTCGAATATTTTACTTATAAAGAACCATATTAATCATTTAACAAAGTAAAGACCACATTATGAGATGGCTGTTTATAAAAATCCAAAATATTATGTGCTGTTTTTGTTTCTTTTTAGAGATATAAAATTGTATGACACCATGGTAAGCACAATTCTAAAGTCTAGAGTTCAATAACCAAACTGGGCCTATGAGTATGAACAGTCTTTCTTGCCCAACAGAGGTGGCTTTAGTGCAGACAGGCAAAAAGAGTTTACAATGTATTATATTCATATATTGTTAGTAATAACAAAAATAATTATAATTGACCAGATCCAAAAATAAGATTTTTCAGTGTTTGGAAATCTGAACATAGAATGTGTGGGGATCTACTCTCAGGGCCCAATTCAATTGGCGGCGAAATGAAAAAAAAGATTGCGTCAGAAAAAATACGACGCCTTCGCCGGCAATTGAACGTTAAAAATTCGCCTGCCATCCATGGGCATGCTGATGCTTGTAGTTCTACAAGTATCAGCATGCCCTGTTGGGGCACAAGATAGGGCAGCATTAAAAATCCACACCTCTCATAGGGTCAGATTTTTAATTAACGATATCATTAAAAAACCGCAAAAAAACAATTGAATAGAAAAAAAAAAAAAATCGCCCACAATTTTTTAAAAATTGCGTTAAAAATACGCTGGCGAATGATTTTTAGCTAATTGAATCGGGCCCTCAGACGGCTGTAGTAGTAATTTCCGGTGCTGTAATTGCAGACGCTGTAAATGCCAATCAGCATTTACAGACAGTGAAAAATGACCCACCAGTTATGGATACCTACAATTATATTCCCTACAATAATAATACCGGCGCCATGACAATACTGGCCCGTCCAAATTCCGACGCCCAAATAATAATACCGGCCCGTCCAAATTTCGACGCCCAAATAATACAGCTCCCATAATAATACCGGTCCGTCCAAATTCCGAAGCCCAAATAATACCGCCGCCATAATAATACCGGCTATTCTAAATTACGACGCCCAAATAACACCGCCGCCATAATAATATCGGCACCTACAATTCACAAATAGGATCGCCTTAAAATCCATGTATTGTGTATTTTTGGACAATTAAAACTATCAGTATCATGTCTATTGTTTACCTTTATGTATTTATTATAACTGTTCACCCCCTTATAAGAGAAGTGCAATTGTCCAACATTACTATATTTATATAGTCACAAAAACACAATTATTATGTTCATTTTTTCTTTATTATTAAAAGTTATAGACTCTACATGCTCACTTAATTAATAACATATTTATAAAAGACACATAATATTGTCAAATTATTTATCAATACCATTTATCAATGAATTACATTAATTAATCTAAGTGCAATAGTGAGTTTTAATGTTGCCTCTGGGACATAATTTGCTGTCTTCTTCCACATCTGCAGTGACACAAAGATGCACAAATACAATTTTTATTGTCACAGTTGTACTCATAATGACTTTTGACACAACAATTTTTATTGTTATTTTTTTGGGATTTTTTAACACAACAGTTTTTATTGTCACTCATTAATATACAGTGGTAGTAGAACAATTTATATTGTCACTGCTATTGTTTTTTTTTTCTGAATAATTAGTTTCATCCACACTTTTTGTCACTACTAAGTGTAACAAAGATGTTTAATTGTATAAAAAGAGGACAACATATTCACCTAATATATTACAGTTAAATTACATTTTTATGTCTCTCTGTAACAGCCAGTCACAAATACATAAAGCACACCATTATTTCTTATACTCATAGTTGTTATCCATTGTCTGTATGTCAAGGTAGCTTTTAGTCATCCTTTAATTTCCCTCCATTTTTGTAGAATGTAATGTGTCATCTGCCTTTGTTTTCCTAAGTTTTTTATTTTAAAATTTAAAACCATTTGTTTAATCTTTTTTCATTTATATGTAAGATTTCAGTATGTTAACTAATGGCTAAACTCAAATCAGAATTTTTTTTACAACTATAAATTTCTCTGGTACGTGTATTTCACAATGTGTCATGTACCTGTGTTTTAGAATGCTTACTGTTAAAATATATAAACATTAAGGGTTAACCTAGTGAAGATGATAGTGCAGCCCAAATATCTGTATCCACTGCAAAACTCTCCAGTGTACATTCCTAACCGGGTGTTTAAAAAAATTCAAAACTATATTTCTTCGCTTATTTGGGCAGGGGGCAGGGTCCGAGTACGCATGACTACTTTGCAGATACATAAAGAGGAGGCGGGGTTGGCTCTGTCAAATCTTAGATTATACTACTTGGCCTCACAGCTAGTACAGCTTAAGAATTGGGTAGTAGGTAACATAGATAACACCACAGATCATTTTCTTACTTCCTGGTGTGGACCCAGTTGGTCCCCCGTGCACAGTTTACTGGGAATAAATAGAAAGTGAAGTGTCGCTCCTTTGCTCCGACAGGCCAGAATGGTATGGAAGGCGGTACACGGTATACTCAAGGGGGAGGGGGTAGATCCGGACACACCCTTGTGGGGTAACTGTAATATGACAAATTTGGTCCACTCCCCTACAAAAACAATAGTAGCAGATTTATCTAGTAAGGGTGGAATTTCGGTTGCCTATTCAACTTTGCGAGCAGCCATGTCACCTGAATTGAATGCTCTAAGACACAAATGGGAGGAGGACCTGGGGCCAATGGATGATGAGGAGTGGGAGGTTGCTATGCAATCTAGCAAAAAGGCCACATCGTCAATAAGATTTCAACAAATCCACTTCTATATATTGCACAGAGTATATTTAACACCACAGCGCCTATTCCGAATAGGGAAACGTACGGATAAAAGGTGTCATAGAAGTGGGGATAAGAGTGGGTCTTTTTGGCATCTATTGTGGAATTGTAGACTAGTTAAAACATTTTGGGAGGAAGTGTGGAGAGCAGCATTCGATACATTGTCTATTAATCTCCCTATTGATCCAAAGTCATGTATTTTTGGAATCTTCCAAGAAGATAGTTTCACTAAAGTAATTGCCATATATTTGTACATCCTCTTGTCGTTGGCCCAGGTCATTGTCTCACGGAAATGGATGGCGGACACGCCTCCACGTTTACGAGAATGGATTAATTTGGTGAATGAAACTATGTCCCATGAAAAATATGTTTACACAGTCAGGAGAGCTCCACACATATTTAGAAAAATTTGGACTCCCTGGGAAGAGTCAATATATTACACGGGCATAACCCCTTTTGTCCCTCAATTTGGTGGAGCTGGAGGCACAGACGGAACTTCTCATATAAATGTAGTTTAAGGGTGAGACATATATATATATTTGTAATAGGAATTATAGCACTAGGTGGTGTAATCGCAATAATTTAATTGTTTATAAGGTGTATTAACGGCATATGTAAAATGATGTTGAGTGGGTACTCTTTAGGAAAATGCAATAGTATTTAGTGTGAAATGTGTAACTGTTACATTGTTGTTGTTTTTTTTGTTGTGTTTTGTGCTGTATTGTTTTGTTTTGAAAACTGAAAAACTAATAAAAAAATTTTTTTAAAAAATAATATATAAACATTTTTATGCAACCCTGCATTACACACTGCTTGTTCACCCTGTTGCCATCTACATGTCATAAGTGAAAGTTATACAATACTGTTATTAATAAAATCTTAATTTATGTTTGTTAACCTCTACTTTTTACACCTGAAACAAACAGCACAACTTCATCTTCCTTTCCTTAATTAAGTGACACCACACAAGAAATATTTTTAAAGCTTTATTGATATTGCTTCAACACACACTATAGGCAAGAATTTGTTCAGACAAATTAAATTTGGTGTTTCACAATAACATAAATTCATGTCATTTATCTTATGCTGAAACAGTATTATACAAAATCATCATCATGTTACAGTTTATTCAAAAAATCTAAATTCGTCAACACAACACCATCACATTCATATGCAAATTCCTCTTTCGTTTTGCTAACTCCATCATTCATTTGCATCAAGTCCATATGCCAAAGTCCAGTGTACACTTTTGAAGTGCAGGGTACCCATTTTCCACTTGCCAAGTGTAGTTTACAATAGCAAATTCCTTAATGTCGTTTAAAAGTCCTGTGTACAGTTTCCTAAATATGTCTCCAGTGCACAAGTGCAGTCACGGAAAGCCAAGTCCATTGTACAGCTGGCAAGCCCATGGTAGTCTTTACAAGTCCAGAGAAATGTTCCTACTTTTGTTTTGACAAAACTTCCTTCAAACTGATTCTTAAATGTTCTTGTACAAAGAAGACATTATTCCATAGATGAGTGCAATGCAAAACTCCGTGACAGGGGAAATCTTTTCCTCAGGTGGTGCTCTGAAAAGGAATAGCAAAAGTCAGTACATATAATATAAACTTTTTCATTACACAAAATATTTGCATCAATGGAAAGTCAAGTACACACATTTTGGGTTTGTCATTCATTTAAGGCATTTGTTCACAATACTTACATTGCTGGTGACAACGGAAGGGCCTACGCCAAGACTCCTCCTTTAGCCTGGACGGGTCTCCTGTGATGGTTCCCAATTTGACCGTTGACTGACGCAAAAGACCTGAAAAAACACAAAAGACAACATTACAAAGCACAATTCTTTTAGTTAGCAATAAGTGGCTTTGGCACATCAGGGGCCAGATTTACTAAGGGGCGCTTTAAATCGCCTCTGCAAATCGCCTGACATCGCCTGTGTTGAGGGGTGACTTTGAGAATTAAATCTCAGCATTTACTAAAAGGCGATTTTGCATGTCGATTTTGAA
>WWET01002768.1:113735-132460 GCA_011038615.1 Limnodynastes dumerilii | reverse complement strand
TATTATCAGTATTGTCATTTTACATATGTTTTATATTTTAACAGTGCATCATATTAAGTAGCTCTTCACAATTTTACACACATCAACCTCTGGCGCATTACAGTCTAATTCCCTAACAAACAAACACACATACACACATATACACGCTAGGGGTAAGAGCTTGGGCAGGACGCGGCGGAGCTTATGTACCACGTTTTCGGGCTCCAAAACGTTTGCAGCTATGATAATATACCTCACATGTATTACACGCATTGGAAACCCCCCTTTCAAAATCCTGCGTTTGCCACTGATGCTGGTTACAACGGAAGGGGCTAAGCCAACACTCCATGTTTATCCAGGATGGGTCTGCTGTGATGGTCCCCTTTACTGTTGTTAAATGATGATGGTGATGATGATGATGGCGATGGTCCCCAAGCTCTTCCTCGCTTCAAATATTTCAAACTTTAAATTCAGTGATTAGAATTACACACATTCCCATAATGTCTGTGCATTCCACTACTTTTGACAAAATACTTACCTGTTTGACAATGTGTCTACTGTTGATGAGAGGGAGGAGCAAGATAACGCTCAAACATCTCCCTCATGCGACGCAACTCGTCAAACAAGACAACAACATTTGTTGAGGTGGCAAGACTTAGAGAGATGCAGCTTGTTGTTTTGTCGCCAATATCATCTGCTGAGTTGCTTGTGTGTTCTATAGAACAAAATTGCAAAAGGTTAATTCCATGCATCTATATTCAAATGTCTTCTAATATTCAAATATTTTGCTGTTGTCACCTCATGTTGTCTTAGCAAAGTATTGTGCTGCTCGCCCAGTACAACAGTCCGCTGCAACAGCTCCTGAACCAATGCAGGGTGAGGGAGTGTTGGCTCTGCAATGTCAGTTTGCGTTGCCACTGAACACATAATGGGCTGCTGGGAAAGCTGGCATTCAACTGAAGAGACTGTAAATTTTGCAATATAAATTTGATTCATTTGAGTAATATTCAATATTTAATTTTTTGATTAAACTTACATACAGAAAAGAGGTTTGCATTACTTATAATAATCAAAAATTAATACAAGTTATTTAATTGTTAAGTTGCTGTACAATATATTAAAAACAATACCTTGGGTAATTTCGGGAATGGGTGAAGTGCCAAAAAGATTCTGGCGTGCCCGAAGTTCAATATTGGGATCTGCGAAACAAGATTAGGCCAAACACAGTATAAAAAAAAATTTAGTCATTAATAACCACTTTCATTTTCAATATTTACACTCTATAAAATACCTGGTTCAGACAATAGAGATTCCTCCATGATTGCCGGCTCTGGTGGTTCTGCAGCTTCATAAAAAAAAAAAAATGAGAAACACATATATATAAAAAATTTATAGCCCTATAGTCTTCCATTCAATAAATTACCAGGCCCACGTGCTGTTGGAGCAGTCATCACTTTTGCGATGTTAGTTGTAGCAGCATGACCTAAAATGAACAATTAAAGTAGTCATGTCAAATGATGAAATAGCTTGCATGTGTCATTATCACACAACATAGTCACAAGAATATATTTTTTGCTAGACAAAACAAGAAATATATTTATTGGTAAATTAGCTTGTTAGATCTATTTTGACACACCCACAGAACACTAACCAATATCACAATAAGATAAGAAATATAAAATCCTGTACCATGCGCAATAAATGAACTGGGTATGGTCCCGAATGGATGCCGCCCCCAAGGTTGTTGAATATCTATATAAATAACAGAAATACCTAATGCATACAGCAAAAAAATTCAAGAAACAAACAGCATCTAATGAATCTTTTATTTAAATAGATATTACCTGTCGCTTGAACAACAGTTTCTTGTGATTGTTGCTCTGCGGTGGATGTGGACGGTTCACCTGCTGGATAACAACATATAAATATATACCAAAGTCAATGAACCAGAGCGAGAGAGAGAGAGAGAGAGAGAGAGAGTGAGAGGGAGAGAGAGGGGGTGAGAGAGAGACTGAGAGAGAGACAGAGAGGGAGATGTAGAGGTAGAGATAAATGGTTCATCAATATTAGAAGCCAAAATTCAACAATAATGAGTAAATGATAATATTACCTGACAATTGTGATGGTACCAAGTTTACACCTGTCGGGGTCTCAGCAGTAAACGTGTGACCTAAAAAGGAGAAGGAAAAAATTCCTGTAAATTTTTGCAAGTGTTCACATATATCTTAAGTTTAGTAGAAAACAAATCACTGAAAATGTTTAAAGTTAGTTTTGTGACATTTTAAATTATTATACTTGACATTTTAGGGTAACCAATTCGTACCAACATCCGAGCCTGCTTTTCTTGTACGTTTCACTGGAGTTCTCTCATCCAACGGCAAGCTTTCAATGTGGGGTTTCAACATGTTCTCCCACGTTTTCAACATGACTTCCTTGCCGCTGACTTGCATGGCCATCCTCTTACGCGTGATGCTCCTACAATCCCGAAATCTTTTTTTGAAGTGTGCCTTGGTACGCTCTTTTGGAACAACTGCGGATACTGCTTTGGCTATCTTTAGCCATAAGAAGGATTTTTTCTTCACAGTGCTCCGCTGAGCACCTTTCCCAAGGATTATATCGTAGCTTTGCAGGACATGAAATTTGTAAATGTAACAGACAATTAATTTGTAATTAAAGACTGTAGATATAAACAAATAATTCATATACACATAGCTAACGATAATTTTTTTGGCCACAGTGAACATTATCCATAAATTCAGCTATATTGTAGATATTGTAAGTAAAAACTTTAAAAGCTAGTTTTAAAACATGTAACTGTGTAGCACACATGGCGAAATTATTACTATTTCATTATTCTAATTTGCCCTGTAAAGTCAGGTTTATCGTTGTGGCTAGCCTTTCAGTTACAAATGCATGTTCAATAGTATGCAAAAGGTTTATGTAAGGAAGATAATAATTTTACATGACAGTTAAAATTGTCAAAAATAGAAACAAGGGACCGGATCCAGACCCCCGCGTGCTTTCCGTGTGCGCGGGGGTCTGAAATTACGCGAGACAGAGGGGAGTGCACACCCCCTGTCACTCCCCTCTGTCGTGCGGGCTTTATGGCAGCTTACGCTGCCTTAAGCCTGCCTTAAATGCGATGGGCGGATTAGCAGTCCGTACGACTGCTGATCCGCTACAGTGTGGGAGCCCCCGCTAAGCAGTTAAAGCGCGCTAATAGCAGCCGACATAGCGCTATAGTCAACAACGCACATTGCACAACTAAAAATTGCACAGCAAAAACAAAGCATAGCAGAGAGGTGACAATGACAAGGCAAGCTATTGCACAGAGGAAAAAATACAGTTGCACAAAACACTGGATGACACGCTAAGCAGTTAAAGCGCGCTAATAGCAGCCGACATAGCGCTATAGTCAACAACGCACATTGCACAACTAAAAATTGCACAGCAAAAAAAAAGCATAGCAGAGAGGTGACAATGACAAGGCAAGCTATTGCACAGAGGAAAAAATACAGTTGCACAAAACACTGGATGACATGCTAAGCAGTTAACGCGCGCTAATAGCAGCCCACATAGCGCCATAGTCAACAATGCACATTGCACAACTAAAAATTGCACAGCAAAAACAAAGCATAGCAGAGAGGTGACAATGACAAGGCAAGCTATTGTACAGAGGAAAAAATACAGTTGCACAAAACACTACCTTCGTGACAAGGACGTTGTTTTCCTCCAGTGAAAACTTCTTGCGCACGGCTTGCGGTGCTGGGACCGTCGCTATCCTCCTCTTCCTCCTGTTCATAGTCAGCATCAGGTGCTTCAGGAGCAGCACCTGGAGACTCTTCTTCCTGGATGTGAAGAGCCTGAGACTCCTCACTGGAAGAACTTTCTTCTCCGCCGCCATGACCGCCACACCAACTAGCCATGATAGCAATTCCAACAAAAAAGTGCTGGAATTGTTCTCACAAAAATGATTTTGAGAAAAGGAATATAAATCCACTAGTCTCAGTGCAAATCTCCAAAACCAACTATACTGGATAGCTAGATCAAAACAATGACAGTTTGCATTGGCGCGAACAGCACAGTTATAGTCGCAGATTTGCAACATTTTAATCAATTCTCTGCCCACTCCCATGGATATGTCTTAGCTAGGACACTAAGCATATAAAACATGATGTTTTGAGCGCCAAAAAATAACGCTAACACAACGGTGCACACTGAAAAACAGAAATCCTGGAATAATGATCTACTAAATGGATTGGAGTGAGATAAAGGCTTTTAAAAAAAAATGGCACGATGGCACACCAGCACTATATGACAAATAATGGATTGGGTTATTCAAAATTCTGTTTAATAAACAATGTGTACATCAGCAAATCAATATACAGCTAGGCAAAATGCAACCATTACTTAGCCCTCTTTATGCTATATAAGCAGGTCAGGACATATTTAGCAGCTGCTGGGTATTTTCCAACCTGGTGTGGATTTTACAAACTGCTGGGTATTTTCCAACCTGGTGTGGATTTTACAAACTGCTGGGTATTTTCCAACCTGGTGTGGATTTTACAAACTGCTGGGTATTTTCCAACCTGGTGTGGATTTTACAAACTGCTGGGTATTTTCCAACCTGGTGTGGATTTTACAAACTGGTTGGTATTTTCCATCCTGGTGTGGATTTTACAAACTGCTGGGTATTTTCCAACCTGGTGTGGATTTTACAAACTGCTGGGTTTTTTCCATCCTGGTGTGGATTTTACAAACTGCTGGGTTTTTTCCATCCTGGTTTGGATTTTACAAACTGCTGGGTTTTTTCCATCCTGGTGTGGATTTTACAAACTGCTGGGTATTTTCCAAACAGGTGTGGATTTTACATACTGCTGGGTATTTTCCAAACAGGTGTGGATTTTACATACTGCTGGGTATTTTCCAACCTGGTGTGGTTTTTTACAAACTGCTGGGTGTTTTCCATCCTGGTGTGGAGTTTACAAACTGCTGAGTATTTTCCAACCTGGTGTGGATTTTACAAACTGCTGAGTATTTTCCAACCTGGTGTGGATTTTACAAACTGCTGGGTTTTTTCCATCCTGGTGTTGATTTTACAAACAAACTACTGGAACTGCGTTGAAAAGACAACAGGATATTGTAAATCCTATGCCACTACTATTGAACTTGCTGACCGCAGAGAAGTTCTCTCCCATAAAGAGCACAACCATCCAGCAAGGGCAGAAAAGACTGATATAGCCATTGCCAGGGCCACAATCAAGGAACGTGCCAGAACAACCCTTGAGACTCCTGCGCAGATAATCCAGCAAGTCACTGCTGAAATGCCATCAACCAGTGCAATGTATATGCCAAATAGGGATGCTCTAAGACAAGCTGTGAAGAAGGTGAGACTGTCTAAAATGCCAGCACAGCCAAGGTCCCTGAGTGACATCAATGTGCCTGAAAATCTTAAAGAAATTGATGGTGAGAAATTTCTTGGGAAGGACAGCACTTTTGGCAATGAAAGGATTTAGCTTTTTGCCACCAAAGACAATCTCCTTAAATTACAGGAAGCAGGTTACTGGGTGATGGATGGAACATTTAAGACATGTCCAACCATATTTCGCCAGATCTACACCATCCATGCAATGGTTGGCACAGAGCCATCGACTAGACGTTTTGTGCCTTTTGTTTATGGGCTACTGTCAAGCAAGAGCCAGGAGTGCTGTGAATTATTTTGGGTGACAGAAAATTAGGTGTTTTTAACATTATTAGTTATTTTCACAAGGAGCAACATACCACCAAAATCCACTTACAGAAAGTTCTTGCCAACGCTCCGCGAACACCTGAAAGAAGAGAGCACAAAACAAGAGAAACAGCTCTCCAAACCTGCATAAGACTGCGAGGAACAGTGGACCGCATGACCTTCCTTAGAGGAATTGCCTACAATCTACATTATGCCAGCACTTAAAGGAGAAGAATTATACCGCAGTCCAAAGCAACTTGGCCCTGGTGAGTTTTATTGCATAATGATATCTGTTGCATACGTAGTTGCAATGTATTCTGTACTTCTTTATTAAACAAAAATGTTTTCCACATGCCATTCTTTGACATATTAGTACTGTTGTTATTGTACGGTATTGCTTCAAATGATTTTTAACAAAAAAAGCGCATAACTTAACATTGTTTTAGTGCATGCAAAATGCAAATATTCAGAGCACTAACATATGGTCCATGAGTGCCAACAAGAAATGTCATAATGTTTGAGTGCATGTCTAAGCATTAAAGCAATAAAATATAATGAAAAAACATTGTTTAAAGCACTGTCATTTTTTTCATGTGTGAATTTATTTTATTGTTTAAACAGAAGTCTGCAACAATAACATGTGAAATTGTGGACCATCACAGGAGACCTGGCCTGGCAAGCCAAGGCGTGATGGCGTAGAGCCTTCCGTTGTCACCAGTTAGGTAAGTATTTTGACCTCATGTGTGAAATGCATACTGTGTACATTAATGTGTGTACTTACACCTTTTTTCTCCTTTCAGAACTCTTAAGTGAGCTGACAACATGGTACCATCACAGGAGACCTGGCAAACCAAGGCGTGATGGCGTAGGGCCTTCCACTGTCACCATCTAAGTAAGCATTGTGTCCTGATGTGCAAATGCCGTTTTTCTATAAAAAAAATAGATGTGATTGTTTTCATTTTGCTTCTGTCTTCTTTCAGATGTCTGCGGCAAAATTACGGTGTAATCGGGGACCATCACAGGAGACCTGGCCTGGTAAACCAAGGTGTGATGGCGTAGAGCCTTCCGTTGTCACCAGTTAGGTAAGTATTTTGACCTCATGTGTGAAATGCATACTGTGTACATTAATGTGTGTACTTACACCTTTTTTTCTCCTTTCAGAACTCTTAAGTGAGCAACTGACAACATGGGACCATCACAGGAGACCTGGCCTGGCAAACCAAGGCATGATGGCGTAGGGCATGAAAACTTTAACAAACAATGTAAGTATATAGTCAACAGTTATAAAATGCAGTGAACAATTACATTTTTGTTATTAACGTCATTTATTTTATTAGGTCAAAACTCTGAAGCCAGACAATGCCTAGCAAGGGGCCACTCACATTTGCGGTTGCCAGCCTGCCAAACTGTGTCGTGAAGCATAGTAATAGTATTTGTGAGTGTTAGCTTTGAAAATGTAATGTATAAGCAGAACATACAAAAGGTTTCATTTATGTTTCTTTCCTCACAGTTTTTCCACAGACTATGCACATGGAGAAAAGAAAAATTTGGGCATTTAGATCTATAACAGAGGACATCCCATGAGGACCATGGAAACCTAAAAAACAGTTGACATTTTACAACGCAGGATATTAGTACTACACCTGAACAGAAAGATTTTGGCATTTCGGTCTATAACAGAGGACATCCCATAAAGAGAAGGAGGACCATGCAAACCTAAAAAACAGGTGACATTGTTCCATGTATAAAAACATTTACATTAAACTTATGTTGTTTCCTTACAGGTTTAATGAAAGGACATGGATGTGGTTGGAAGTGATGAGTCCTCTATTATCAGTGGAAAGATCACTGACAGCATATGACTACTGATCCAACCACTTTTTTTTAACAATCTATTTTATGGTGTGAAAAGTATGTATTGCAAAAATTTGCACATGAGTTTCTTTTATCTGTTTCAGGTGAGGACTGGATTTTAAAAGACATAAGTTTCCACATGAAGACACCCACTAAAGAGCAGCACTCCAGAAAAATAATTTGGGCAGAAAAGGTAAATGATTATTTGGTCTAAACATATGAACTTAGAGACTTGTTGATGAATGCAAAAATTGATATTTTAGGTAATGAGTTTTTTTTTCCTTTTCAGAGCACCACCAGAGAAAAATATTTCAAATTCGCAGCTTCAACATTGCGAGAGTATTCCAGGAAAATAACATCACCTGTCACCGAGTTTTGCTTTCAAGTCATCTATGGAATTATGTCTTCTTTGTCCCTGACCTTTTAAAGATGTGTTGGACTGAAGTTTTGATAAAACTTTTGGACAACCATTTCTCAGGACTTTTCAACAGTACAATGGCCTTGTGAACTGGACAATGGACTTGGCTATCAGTTAATGCACTTGTCAAGTGGACACTGGATTTTAAAACTCTACACAGGACTTTTCAACTGCGTTCAAGAATTCGCTATTGTAAACAGGACATGGCAAGTGGAAAATGATTTTAAACTGTAACCTGGACTTTGATATTGGACACTGGACTTTGGACTTTGCAATAATAACCCTGCACTTGACAAATGTACACTTTAATTTTGGAATATGGACTTAAACACCAGTCTTGTCAAATTAACAATGGACTATTCAAAACGACTTTGACTATGACAGTGTTGTGTTGATATTTTGAATATTTTTAAACAAATGTTACATAATGTTTTGGTTGTCTGAATAAATACTTGCCTGTATTGTGTGTTGAAGGGAAATTAATAAAGTTTTAAAAATGTTTTTGGTGTGGTGTCGCTTTATGAATGAAAGGATGATGAAGATGTTATAAGGCATGGTTCACAAAGCCCAAAAAAAAAAATATTTGAAAAACATTATTTTACACAAACTAGATGTAGGAGACAACTAGGTTTCATATAAAATGACGTTACTTAAATTAACAAGGTATCATATTGTAATACTAAGCATTGTAAAACACAGGCACATGACACATTCTAAAATACACATTAAAGAGACATTTATACCGCGTTCACATTGCCACTGCCTAAAAGCCGGCTTTTTAGGCAGGGGGCAGAATTTTGAAAATGTCAAAGTGGTGCGTTCAGACTGAGCTGAAAGCACCAGCTTTTTTTTAAAATTTTTAAAATTTATTTTTTTTAGAAGCCGGCAGCAGGGAAAAAAGCCGGCTTTTTAGCTCAATCTGAACACAAAAAGCCGGCTATTGAAAAAGCTAGAGAGACCCGGGGTTTGCGTTCAGATTGCCAAAAAAAGCCGGGGTTTTCATGAAACCCCCGGCTTTTAGGTGGTAATCTGAACGGGGTATTAGAGTTTTAAAAAACAATTTATATTTCAGTTTACACATGACTCATGAAACTGAAATCTTACATGTAAATTAAATATTGTTTAAATAATGCTTTAAAATTAATAAACAAAGCATAGCAAAAACAAAGGCTGGTGGCACATTTGATTGGAAATAAAGGGCAAGAAAAATAAGTTAATATACTAGCTTACTTCAATAAAAAAAATAAACAGGGAGGGGCGTGGCTTGGGAGCCTAATGGAGTAGGACACCTTTAGTCTTCTCTCCGGCCGAATCCGCTATTAATCTCTTGGAGGAAGGGGCCCTGTGGACACCTGCCTAGGCTGGCCTGTAATAGGGTGCCGTCCTGACCCTCCTGGACCCATCGGAACCGGAGTGGACCCGTGGGCGGTAGTTTAGCGGGTGCTGCTCCTTGAACCGTCTGGCAGAGGCTTGTCTCTCTCTCTCCTGCGACTAGGTGAGGAATACTCACTGTTTGTGACCATTGGCAGTGTCGCTGCCTGGGATCCTGCGGGGGACGTCCTCCTGGGCTGGGTGCCGGCGTTCTGGCTGGCTGATTCCCTCTTTGTCCGGACAACTTTTGGCGCGAAGCGCCGCCATTTTAGATGTCACGGCGGGCGGCGGCCTAATCTCCTGTGCAGCCTGTTGGTGGGATTCCCTGTTGGTGCCTTTGCCCCCCTACGGCCTGTGTGTCTGCTGTGGATGTCCAAGCTGGTCCCATACAGTCCCTCTGTGGTGGACACGGCTTCTCTGCAGGGCACTAGTTTGCTTCCCCTACTGAAGTTGTTTGCTGTGCTGGAGTCAAGTGTTGTGCAAGCCCTCCCTGTGCAAGGGGACCCACACAGTATATTGTTTGGGCATATTCTGCTATAAAGATTTACACTTGTACAGCTGCCATACCCACTGCCACATTTACTGCCCTGCTGATACTATCTCTGCCTGCAGTGCAACCCCCCTTTTGTAATTTCTCCACATAATCAAGCCTGGTCTGGACCTCTCACTATAAGGCTCTGCAATTCTACAAAGTTTCTCCTGCCTTCTTACAGTGTTACCTAGTTTGTCTGCTGGACTGCCCTGCCTCTGATTTCCTTGACCCTGCATCCCATCCCCACCCTGTCAACTCTGTTGTGCTGCATACCTGCCCCACTCCTATTACCTACCTTACCAGCGTGCTAGAATTACTGTACCATAAAAAGGCACCCTCCGTCATCATACCACTTGTTATACCATAGGGGGCAGTACACGGACCTTTGCTGTGACCTGTCTATCCGGTAGCTTACTCCTGGTGCACTCTGTTCCTAGTTACGCCTATGGGGAAGTCTGACAGAGGTGCGGCCGCTGCGGCCAAGTTGGAGCGGTTTAGTCGGCAGTCTGCGCCGAGTTCGCAGGAGGTTGCTGAGCCGCCTGGGGATAAGCCGTCTAATGCACAGGGCTCTCCCCACAATGTGCCAGATTCTGGGCAGCATACCCTCCATCAAGTATTGGAGGCTATTTCATCCCTTGATAAGCGGATGACTGATAAATTCGGGGAGGTGCAGGCTGGCATCACGTTGCTGCACCAGGATTTACAAAAAGTCAGAGAGAGAGTGGGAGAGGTGGAGCAGAGGGTGTCTATCCTGGAAGACTCCGCTGCTCCCATGAAGAATGATATTCACCGGCTTAATCTGGAAATGGCTGCGTGCAAGGCAAAGCTCACGGATATGGAGGGTAGATTACGACGCAACAACCTCCGTTTTGTGGGCCTGCCGGAACGTGTAGAAGGTCAAAATCCGGAAGTTTTCCTAGAGGAGCTGCTGGTGAAGCAGTTTGGAAGGGAGGCTTTCACAGCCTCTTTTGCGGTTGAACGGGCGCATCGTTTGCCTCCTCAGCCTCCGCCGCCCGGGGCTGCGCCGAGGACCTTTATTGCCAAGTTGCTTCACTTCCGGGATCGAGATGCTGTTCTCCGCCTGACACGACAACATGGTCCTATCAAGATGGATACCCACGCAATTTCTGTTTATCCCGATTATGCCCTGGATGTTCAGAAGAGCAGGGCGCAGTTCACAGCGGTCCGTCGCCGCTTGCGTGATCTTCGGCTCCCTTATTCCATTCTTTATCCGGCCAGGCTCCGCGTTGTTGCGGATGGAACTACCCACTTCTTTGCTGCGCCCCGAGAGGCGGAGGCCTGGCTGGAGCGGCGTCCCCGTCCGGGGGAGGCAGCGGATCATTGACAGGTACTTTCCGGGCGTGCAATTCTCAGAGTCTTCTGGTCTCTTTGACAGGGGGTTATGGACGCGGTCTGGGCTGTTTCGGTCTGGGTCTTGACCGCGGGGCCCCTCCTCTCCCTTTGTCACCATGGCCGTGGAGAGCCATGGAGCTACAAGTTTAGATTATTTTTGCTCACTGTCTAGGTGTTAGGATTTTTTATTTCTAGCTTTAGGGCTATTGTTGTGTTCTTTAAGGGATCTAAGTATGCCTAAGTTTCAGGGGTATACAGGGTGGGTATGGGGTGGGTTGTTGTTCTTTGTATGTGTATGTGTTATGGGTTTTGTGGAAAATGTATTGCACATAATTTTTATGTACTTTGCTGATATATGCACTGCTTATGATATGTATCATATTGTTTTACATGCCTCTGTACTGTTGGGACTTGGGATCTCCCTGGTTCCGCTTCGCAATTACCAAGTTTCACTCTGCGCTACCCCGTTTCACTCTTCCGGGCCTACTCTATAGGGTGTAACCTGACGGATACCTCCCGTCTCCAGACTATCCCCACCATCAGGGGCCCTAGCGAACACTCGGGCCGACTTCAGGCTCTACTAACTGGTGAGTACCCGGCTTCCTTGTCTCCTCTCAGCGGCCACCCCGGTACTTATCCAGGTAATCCCGGTGGTGCCGTAACAGAAGGTCAGAATCCGGAAGTTTTCCTAGAGGAGCTGCTGGTGAAACAGTTTGTAAGGGAGGCTTTCTCGGCCTCTTTTGCGGTTGAACGGGCGCATCGCTTGCCTCCTCAGCCTCCGCCGCCCGGGGCTGCATCGAGGACCTTTATTGCCAAATTGCTTCACTTCGGGATGGGATGCGGTTCTTCGGCTGACACGCCAACATGGTCCTATCAAGATGGATACCCATGCAATTTCTGTATATCCCGATTATGCCTTGGATGTTCAGAAGAGCAGGGCGCAGTTCACAGTGGTCCGTCGCCGCTTGCGTGATCTTCAGCTCCCTTACTCCATTCTCTACCCGGCCAGGCTCCGCGTTGTTGCAGATGGAACTACCCACTTTTTCGCTATGCCCCGAGAGGCGGAGGCCTGGCTGGAGCGGCGTCCTTGTCCCAGGGAAGCAGCGGATCGTTGACAGGTACTTTTTGGGCGTATAGTCCTCAGAGTCTCCTGGTCTCTTTGACAGGGGGTATGGACGCTATCTGGGCTGTTTCGGTATGGGTCTTGACCGCGGGGCCCCTCCTCTCCCTTTGTTACCATGGCCGTGGAGAGCCATGGAGCTACAAGTTTAGATTATCTTTGCTCACTGTTTATGTGTTAGGATTTTTTATACCTAGCTTTAGGGCTATTGTTTGTGTTCTTTAAGGGATCTAAGTATGCCTAAGTTTCAGGGGTATACAGGCTGGGTATGGGGTGGGTTGTTGTTCTTTGTATGTGTATGTGTTATGGGTTTAGTGAAAGATGTATTGCACATAATTTTTATGTACTCTGCTGATATATGCACTGCTTATGATATGTATCATATTGTTTTACATGCTTCTGTACTGTTGGGACTTGGGATCTCCCTGGTTCCGCTTCGCGATTACAAAGTTTTACTTTGTTATGGCTGACCTAAGTTTCATGTCTTGGAATGTTCGGGGTCTTGGCAATAAAGTGAAGAGGTCTCTTATGCTCACATATGTTAAACGGGCGGCCCCAGATATAGTATGTCTGTTAGAGACTCACCTGATGGGTAGCAAGATTCTATCTTTGAAAAAAGCATGGGTGGGTTGGGCGTTTCATTCGACCTTTTCCTCTAACTCCCGAGGGGTGTCGGTGTTGGTGCGTAAGTACTTGAATTTCCAGCTCGATAAGGTGCAGATATACCCGGCTGGGCGCTATGTTTTTCTCCATGCCATTATTCATGCATGTCCAGTTAATGTTTTGGCAATTTATGTTCCCCCTCCTTACTCTAATTTAATTCTTAAGAAAGCCTCCTTTATGGCTCAGTATCCTGGTTCATCTACTGTCATGATGAGGGACTTCAACAATGTAATTGATCTTGGGTGGGATCGGTGGAGAGAGACCGCGGCCCAGGCAGACCCTGGAATAACCCGTTTTGGGAAATTGGTGGGGGAGTTGGGGCTGCTAGATATTTGGTGGCTGCGTAACCCTGGGGTCAGGGAGTTCTCATGCCAATCTGCCTCACACCATTCGCTATCCCGTATTGACCTCATGCTGGTAACCCCTGACCTGCTTCCCATGACCTCCGAGGTGGCATATCGCTCCAGGGGCATCTCAGATCACTCACCTATCATATTGACGCTGACTTTTAATAGACTACAGGGCCTACACTTTTGGAAACTGAACCCATTCTGGCTTACGCTGTTTGGGGGGGACTCTGACCTGACTGAAAAGTGGGAGGGCTTCTTTGGGGATAATGGGCCTGATCCAGAACAACGCTTCGAAGTGAATTTACACGTGGCGGAGACGTAAAATCGCTGTTTTGAACGCACTGTGCATTCGCACCATAGAAAATACACACATTAACGTAGCGTAATAGTGAACGTATGGGCCATTAACGTATGTGTCACGTAAATACTTACGTGTGGGCGTGCCAATTTTACGTTACTCCAAAATACGTCTGAAATACGTGAATTAGGCGGGGGGGGGTTGTATTTAAAGTGTACAGTATGGGCGTGCTTAGCTGCGTAAATTCGTTCAGCCCATACGTACGTGTGCGTATGACAGTGGTTACGTTGTAAAAAGTTAAGGTAGGGTTTGGAAAGCGTATCTTGACAAAATACGTCCGTGCAAGGGGTGTGCCGAGGGGAGTGTAGTGAATTTACGCGCATGAAAATACGCTCCGCGAATAAACGTACGGCAAACGTAGTTCTGGATCTACCCCAATGTTAGTATGGAGAATTCTGCAATTATATGGGATGCGTTTAAGGCCTTCCTCAGAAGAACATTTATACAAGAAGTTACCAGAGTTAAGCGTAAGTCTAGACGTGTGGAGAATGAGTTGGAGACTAGGGGCCTGATCCAGACCTACGGCCGCAAGCGATCGTACGCCGTTCGGGAGCGTAAAACCGGGGAAAAAAACGCACTGCGCATGTGCAGTATGACAACTTCCGGTCGTCCGAAGGACATGAGCGTACAGCGAGCGTATTTTGAGCGTATTTTTCACACAAGGGGCGTGCGTTTTGTACGACGATAGTCCGGACGCTCGAGTTACTACACAGAGGCGGGGATAGCCATTTAAATTGTACAGTATGGGCGTGCTAAGGCCCGTATGACCAGCGTATCGGTACGAAAATTCGCACGGACGCGTGGAAAAGTTAGGGTAGGATTCAGGCGCCGTAAGTTGGTACAATCAATGGGAGTGTCATGGGCTTGAAAGTTTATACGCCCGGGCGATCATACGCTACGCTCGCGGGCGTAGGTCTGGATCATGCCCTAGGTGTGGTGCACTGGAAACGCAATATCTGACGTCCAGATCCCTGTCTGATATACTTGACTGGCTTAGGGCGCAGGCTGAATGGAGATCCCATTTATCTGATAAAGCTAAGAGACGGTTACTGTATAGTAGACACTCTCAATATCAAAACTCGGATATGTGTAGTAGCTACTTGGCCTTCCTGGCTAAGGATGACTCGGCCATGAGAAATGTGTCTGCCATAAGGGATGTTCAGGGACACATTCAATATGAGGGTGACAAAATTTCAGAGGTGTTCCTAAAGTTCTACTCCACATTGTATGCATCCTCGGCCAGTTACTCCCTCGAGCAATTGTCTGGGTATTTGGAAGGGTTGCCCTGCCGGGACTGGGGCGGGAGGCTGGTGCTCTTCTGGAGGCCCCGATTTCTGATAAGGAGCTGGAGCTTGCCCTGTCTGCTGTCCCGAACCATAAGGCGCCAGGTTCGGAGGGCATTCCGGGGGAAGTATATAAACAATTCCAAAAGTTCTTTATTCCCAAACTGCTAGAAAATTTTGAAGCTATTTTCCAAACAGGGGCATTGCCCCCTTCTATGTCTGAGGCCCTTATTATCGTGATTCCCAAGGCAGACAAGGACCTGATGTACCCTGAATCTTCCCGCCCTATCTCTATTCTGGCTACGGATGTTAAGCTTCTGGCTAAAATTTTGGCCTCAAGGCTTAACACCGTGATTGACCAAATAGTGCATCCGGACCAGACCGGTTTCATGCCGGGCAAGACTACTTCCATTAACCTCTGTCGGTTGTATGCACATATTCAGCTATCCTGGGGAGTAGAGTCGGAGGCGGCGGTCGCATCTTTGGATGCGACTAAAGCCTTTGACTCTGTTGAATGGGAGTACATGTGGGAGGTTCTTTGCCGGTTTGGGTTGGGGGGGTTCCTTTATTAAATGGGTACAAATACTCTACTCTGCACCTGTTGCTAGAGTGTTCGTCGGGGGGTACACCAGTGCTCAGTTTCAGCTTGGGAGGGGTACGAGGCAGGGGTGTCCCCTCTCTCCTGCCCTATTTGCGTTGGCTATCGAGCCACTGGCCTGTCTGATCCGTACGGATGATGCTATTCACGGTTTCCCTATTGGGGAGTCTGTGGACAAAATAGCATTGTACGCAGATGATATGCTTCTCTTCCTGGCAGACACGGGGGCTTCATTGGAGAGAGTGTTTGTGGTGATAGAGCGCTTCGGTCACTTCTCAGGGCTAAAAATTAATTGGTCCAAATCTAGCCTTTTCCCGCTCTCTGGATTTGTCCCTGGTGCTGCGGCCGGAATCAAGTGTTGCGGTGGACTACTAAATTTAAGTACCTTGGCATTTGGATATCGAATTAAATGTCTAACTATGTTAACCTTAATATTAACCCTATTATTGATTACATTAAGTTAAAATCACAAACGTGGCGTAGGCTTCCGTTGACGGTCTCGGGCAGGGTCAACCTGGTCAAAATGCTCATCCAGCTCAAGCTGCTGTATCCTCTCTTACAATCCCCTGTTTACATACCCCTGGATGTGTTCAAAACAATCAATACCCATATACTGTCCCTGGTATGGGGTGGGAAGCGTGTAAGGGTTCGCATGACTGTTCTTCAGAGACCTAAAGATAATGGTGGACTGGCATTACCTAACTTCAAGCTGTATTACTGGGCGGCCCAACTTAGTCACTTGGGGCCTGATTCAGAGATGCGATTTCCACGGCACTTAGGTGCGTATATTTAAGATCCTAGAAAATTCGCAAAACTGCGCATGCGTAGTAATAGTGCAACGCCGTTAACGTAGCGGTTAGGAGCGTAAGTTCGCTAAGAGCGTACCTTTGAATCGCACGCAAGCACTTAAGATCTTAAGTGCCGCGAATCTTTAAGATCTTAAGGATTTGCATGGAAATGGGCGGGGGGAGGCAGGGAAATGAGGGAAAGTGGGCGCGGGCTGACACTTAGGATCTTAAATGAACGCTCCCACGTCAGTTAAGATCCCAAATGACAGCGTATAGTTAAGGCAATTCAATGGTGGTCTAAGTTTAAGATCCACCGCTGTTTGCAAGGGGAGTGTCTGGTTTTGCAGGGGGCTGGAACCTGCTAAGATCTTAGCTAAGGTGCGTATATTTGCGATCTTTTCGCAATCGCATCTCTGAATCAGCCCCTTGGTGAGTTGGATGTCGGGGGCTCTGACAGATACTACTAGACACTTCCTTAGGGTGGTCCCCGTTGCAAAATCTTTTGGTACAGCATAGGCGTGGATCTTGCCATGATCTACTCATACAGGCAAGGAAGGTGTGTGCGGCCGTGCGGAGACTGATGGGTGACGAGTGGCTTGACCCGGAGACTCCTCTATGGAATAACCCCTCGCTGAGGGAGTTACGGCCCTTAGACGGTTCGGCAGTATGGGGACGATATGGTATAACTGCTATTGGTCAGTTGATAGAGGGGAACTCCTGGAAAACCTGGGCGATATTGGCCAAAGAATTTTCTCTTCCAGGTTCCCATGCATACAGGTACATTCAACTTCGTCTTGCCTTACAGGCATTGTATGGTGCCACCCCCCCTTTCCTGGCCACGGTAAATTCCCCTATTAAAACTTTGTTGAGAGGGGCTCCATTTAAAGGCACTGGGCCTGATTCAGAGATACGATTTCCACGGCACTTAGGAGCGTATATTTAAGATCTTAGAAAATTTGCATTACTGCGCATGCGTAGTAATAGTGCAACGCCGTCTACGTAGCGGTTAGGAGCGTAAATTCGCTAAGAGCGTAAGTTTGAATCGCACGCAAGCACTTAAGATCTTAAGTGCTGCGAATCTTTAAGATCTTAAGGATTTGCATGGAAATGGGCAGGGGGAGGCAGGGAAATGAGGGAAAGTGGGCGCGGGCTGACACTTAGGATCTTAAATGAACGCTACCACGTTAGGGCTAGTCAATGGTGGTCTAAGTTTAAGATCCACCGCTGTTTGCAAGGGGAGTGACTATTTATGCAGTGGGCTGTAACCTGCTAAGATCTTAGCTAAGGTGCGTATATTTGCGATCTTTTCGCAATCGCATCTCTGAATCAGCCCCACTATCTCTATGTTGCACTCCGGGTTGGTTGCGGAGGCTTTCCCCGATGTCCTGGTTAACTTGAGAGCGAGGTGGGAGATGGATCTGGGAGCTTTGGACAATGATGATTGAAGTGACATGCAGAGTCGTCTGCGGGACGCCACGTCTTCAGTACGCCTGCAGCAGGGCCACTTTTATATATTCCATAGAGCAGGGGTTCTCAACCCATGGTACGCGTACCACTGGTGGTACCTCTGTGAGGTGGTACGCGGCAGACAGTCCTCTTGCTGCAACACTGTAATGTTGTTAAGTATAATAGTACGAGACTTAAGCTGATTTTTACTCACTGTTTCAGTAAAGATCAGTTTAAGCCTGCAGCCTGTCACACTAAACAACATTACAGTGTCCAGGAACAGGAGCCGAGGGGGTGGAGCTTCCGACTGGCACTGCAGGAAGAGGATCCACAGAGCTGAAAGAAAGAAGGAAGTGCTGGAGGCTGGATCAGGTAAAATAAAAGAGGTGGAACTGGAGTGTGTATTGTGTGAAGAGGGAGATGCCAGAAAGGGGGAAATAATATGTAATGTGGAGCGGGATATAAAAGAAGGGCAGAGGTGATAATGTGTGGAGAGGGATATATATATGAGCAGGAGAGTGCAATGTCTGGAGAGGGATATATATATGAGCAGGAGAGTGCAATGTGTGGAGAGGGATATATATGAGTAGGAGAGTGTAATGTGTGGAGATGGATATATATGTGTGTGTATATATATATATATATATATATATATATATATATATATATATATATATATATATATATATATATATATATATATATATATATATATATATATATATATATATATATATATATATATATATATATATATATATATATATATATATATATATATATATATATATATATATATATATATATATATATATATATATATATATATATATATATATATATATATATATATATATATATATATATATATATATATATATATA
>WWET01002768.1:90244-102735 GCA_011038615.1 Limnodynastes dumerilii | reverse complement strand
TATATATATATATATATATATATATATATATACACACACACACACACACTCAAATGTACATACGCATGCGCCATCCGGATGTTATGCACAGGAACCCATTACGCACAGAGTTTAACTCCGTGGCTAATGAGATCCGTAAGAGCTACAGTACTTTGGAAGTTAAGAATAGGACAGTATGGGCTGGGTTTGTAAAGTACGCATGTAGCGTTAAGGTAGCCTGATGGATGGCAGAAATCCATAAGGAGAGGAGCGTCATTAAAGTGTGCTTGCATATCTTTGCAAATCTGCATGTAATTATTTTCTTATCAGTGAATCAGGCTCTGGTGAGCAAGTGCTGTACGTAAGTTTATTTGTTGTATATGACCTTTCTGCGCTGTAGAAGTGATTCCTTGGATTTAAGAATTCCAAAATTAACAATTTAAAAGATTAAATCTCATTGCATACTTCTAATACTACCACACCATGTTTAAGTAGACGTTTGGGTACTTTATTTTTGCGGCCCCCTGCTGCAGAGGCCGCTGGCTACGCTACTTACGTATTATTATTTTTTTTCTCCAGCAGAGGGCGCGCACACGCCGGTGCTGTGGTGTGTGTGTGTGTGTGTCCCCGGGACACACACCACATTTGTCTCTTCGTCCCTTCGTGTCCCCAATGCCGTGTCATGTCCGGCCCCCTCCAGAGGCTCCCGCCCGGGACGGTCGCACACACACCACATGTGTGTGTGTGTCTCCGTCCCCAATGTCCCGTCCGTTCGTCCCCTTCGTGTCCCCAATGCCATGTCATTGTCCGGCCTCCAGAGGCTCCCGCCGCCGCCAAACAGTCCGTCCCGGTCAGAATCCAATAGATTTTGTTTAATGATGCCAGGCAGGTGGAATTGGGTTTGTGTCCCAGCATTGCCCGTGCTGTCCCCAGAGAGAGAGAGAGAGAGAGAAAAAAAAAAAAAAAAATTGCGTAGCTTATGGAGATAGCGGGGTCCACAGAGATAAAGAAGTACCGACGTTTGTTACCAATTACCATTTATGTTCTAGGTTCTGTAGGGTCCTGAGACCCAGTGATTGATGAAAGTAATTGTGCTACTATTGGAATAGTTTTATCTATGCCCATGACAGTTAATAACTTCATTAAAGCACACACGTTGCTCTTTTGTTAGATGCATATAATGAAATCTTTCAGTAGGGGGGAAAAAAAGCTTTGAACTACATTAAAACACACCTTCATCAGAGATGTACAAAAAGGTTAAATATTTTTTTTTATCCATCTCACTCCAGCTTTTTTGAAAAGTTCAAAATGACCTACCTTTTTGATTTACAAGAGTATCTGATATTAGCTGTGCATTTAATATACTTGATTAAGTGTTGCAAGTAAATAAGATTTTCTTTATAGTTGTGGTGAACAATGTGTATTAAAAAGGTAATTCACTCTTAAGTGTGTTCCACTAATTTATCAAAGTAGACACTGTTTAAGTTGCTGTCATCTGTGTTTTAATGCAAGATTCCTTTGTTTCCCCCCTTATTTCTTTTGCAGGTTTAACTAGATGCAATTCAATGCAACAGAGCCAGCATTAAGAAATGGCAGGATGACTTATGTAGTGCTATGCTCTGAACGGACCAGTGTATGGTGCTAAGTAGAAAAATCATTTTGAGAGACTCTCAAAGCCTAGAAGGCTATTTATCTTATTTAAAATCAAATTAAACAAGGACAACAAAACCAGACAGAGGCATTTGTCGAGTTGTTTTTATTTTTTTAATAGGAAATGTAATTTTTTTTACAAACAAAAAAAAAAATGTAAAAAGAGTAAAGTTTTACAAAACTCAATGGAACCTGATTCTTCACCATCCCAACCACAGAAATAACCTCAAATAATTTACACAAGCCTGCATTTTCCTTCAATGAATGCCCTTTTAAAATATTCTTAGAGGTTTTTTGCACCTAGTTTGTTAGATTTTAGCTGAAGTATTTACTACTCCCTGCAGCCTTAAGTTTACATACCACACAAAGTATTTAGGTCACAACTACTATTTCTGGAAGTGGCATGTAAATTCTAATTTAATGCAGTAGTTTACAGCCCTGACCTAAGGGACCAAAAACAGTGAGTGATTTCCTTTTGACCAGATACCCAATATTGCTTTTCACATACTAGCTTACCATTCACAAGTATATACACATCATAAAGTGGCAAAGCATAATTTTTAATAACCTACACACTTAACAGTCCCTGCAGCAGTTTTTAAATACTTAAGACAAAAAAAAAATGCTATAACTATGTGACCTAAACAACCTTCCTGCAAGCAAAAATATAGACAGATGCCAGGCAACTGGTATGCAGTGTGTTTATAGGAGGGGGATACATGTAAACATTTAAAGCTGGAGATATGTACTTAATGCTTTTATAAATCCTTATAAGATCACTTTACCAACCTTTTGTTTAGAACAGTTTTATAGGCCAGAGTTGTGTGGTATAAACAGAACCAGGTCATTCAGGCCTTTCTAACCAGACAATACCACACATCTACTTAGGCTTTGAATTGAGGATAGCCGTTACGGTCAACACTTTATAATGCTGATAAATTCTAAGGCATTTGTGATCTAAAAAAGGGTAACTTACCTCTAAATTTAATTGACTTGTCTTTTTTTAAGTTACTCGTGCTCTAGAATTCAAATCCCCCCCCACCCCCACCCCATTTTTTTTTTAAACTCACAGAAAATTAGGGTTCTGTATTCACTTGTTGAAAATAGAATGTTCTCTTTTGGTGACTTAGATGGTCAGTACTGCTGTAGAATCGCAACTAGCAAGCAAAGATTGTTTCTATTATTTTTGTTCATAGTCAATATATGTAGATACTACACAAAAAGAAGCTGTACCATTCTTTTTGGGCCACTAATTCTTAACTTAAAAGTCCACATTATTTCTGCCTTTTCAGAAATTTAGCACAACACTCCACTTCATTAATCTTAGTATAGTAGACATACACTTCTCAAGACTCTGGACCATCTACTCATAACCCTGTCCCCCATCCCGATAGTGGTGTTCTCATTTGCAATTCTAAACAATTGATTACTGGATCAGTACATTACAGGATGATTTGTCTACATTCCAATAAATCTCTTTGCCATACCACTGCATGTTGATCTGACTGTAGAGCGAGGGGCCGGTTTTAAGCAGAAAGCCCCCACCAAAGAAAACAAATCCTGCTCAAGGTCTGTGATATTTGGAGCATGGTTGGGACTTCTAGGTTTATAAAGGTCCAGCTAGCAGAATAAATGGCCATCCATAATCCTACTCTAAGATAAGTCAATTTCTAGCACCAAAACAAAACACAGCAGCCATTAAAGGATGAAGTCATCCTTAACAGAGGACTCTTAAAAAAGTGGTATAACCTTAAATTATAATACAATTTTATAATAGATAAATTTGATGCGCACATACACAAATCAAGTTACAATAATTAGTTTTTCCCATCACTTAATAGCAAGACATTTATAGTCTTAATATAATTTGCACTTTTATATTTAAAGCAGGGGTTCTCAACCAGCATTACCAGGTGGTACTCAGGGCAAGGTTGTAAAGATGTAACAATTTATAAATATCTTGTGGTACTTGACATGATTTCATAGTTGAGAACTGGTACTCTCCAAAAAAAAAACCCTGATTTAAAGGGAAGAATGGGCATTTAATACTTACATGAATTTGTAAAGTAAACAAAAAATAATTGGTTGCAAAAATTAAAAATGTCCAAAACTTGGTTATTCACCTGATTCCACATCGTTGTGGTAGAGCTAGTTGAAAAATAAACATTCCACGGGCTTGATTCAAATGACCGTGAAGATGGATATAAGCATGAAGTGAGTCTATTCCAGTGTGTTACGGTAAGAACGATTTGCAGATTTTAAAATACAACAGGTGCAAAATAAAATCCATGATGCAAATTTGAAAAAAGCACCGTGACCACACATTGCGGTCAATTGAATCCGGCCTTATAAATCACTAGTGTGTGCTGCCATAAAAAAAAACAAAAAAAAAAAAAACACCAAGACAGGATCACAAAAAGAAAAGCCGTTTACAGTTAGGTTTTCCTAGCAGTATGAAATACCTGGAATAATTTATAGCTTGATATTAAAAGCAATGTAAACACAAGGGCCCTGATTGAGTTTTATTCAGAGGTGCGTTTTTCCCAAAAACCGGCACTAATTGCCAAACGCAAAGTCGGATCCATAATGGCTCTGGACATGGGTTACCACAGCGCAGCCTAAATTTAGTTTTTTTTTAATAAAAAAAAAAAAAGTAAAAAATCCCTGTCCTAAATCCCCCCCCCCTTCTCACATTAAGTAAAATCAATACATATCAGCATTACAGTGAATGCAGATGCTTGCAGTGCTACAAGCTCCAGCATGCCGACGCTTTGAGAACCACAAGCACCAGCATGCCCTGCCAACGAGGGCCCACTGCACCATCCTAATGTCCCCAATAGATATTAAACAAGTCAAGGCCAGCTGTTATATGTACAAAAAAAAAATCCTAGACACTTTAAATATAGCAAAAAAATAAACAAACATACCTATCTTGTAAGCTTTTCATTTTGGGGGCAGGTGGTGGTGGGGGAACATCACAATAGAAGTCCTGCTATGGACATTCTGGCACTAATGACAATTCTACTGTCACTAGGTTATATATGTATACCCTCGGCCTCAAATGTTGGTTTTTATTGCAAAGATCATGATTTTTTTTTTTGCAATGATCATGCCCCCCCAGGATTCAAATCTTACAAGATAGGTATGTTTTTATGTTTGTACATAACGGCCAGCCTTAACTTTCATTTAATATTTATTGGGAACATTAGATTGTTCTAATATTTAAAGAAAAACACCCCTTTTCTCATTTAAATATTGTGGTACTCCCAGTTCCACAGGCGCAGTACTTTCGGATGGGCACACTTGGGCCCGTCTTTCTATACTCTCTCCCGTTGTGAGCAAGCACAGCGCTCATTTTGGCTGTGCTTCAGTCTGAAATAAAGACAGACGCAGCTCTGAATCTGGGCCGAGGAGACAAAGCTTTAGAGAAAGGTCAAAGGACACATTTTACTTTGGAATTTAAAAAAGTTGCATTTGGTCCAGTCTAGGTATTAGTGTCACTTTTTTTGGCATGTGCTAAACCAAGAGATGCAAGCATCAAACCTGCATAGACAAATATGACTAATTTCCAAATAAATTGTCATTTCAATAATCAAATGTACACTGTTGCCATAACTAGCATAACTAAAGTACTGTAGCAAACAAAAATCTACGAAAATCGCAACCTTCAGAATCTAGGTCTCTGTTTTCTTTAAAGCACAAAAATATTGAACTAAACGATTAGTTGAGCAAGACAACAAAAACACCATTTTGCAGTTAGACAAAACACAAAAAGGACAGCTGTTATTCAATAGTGCAGCTTGCTGTCTTTTTGGGACTGTACAGCTGTCACTCAATCCACCGTTCCGAGAAGGAGCAACAATGTAGGAATTGTTGGCAAGTGGAAGATGCACAGTAGGACAGAAGACAAAAATACAGCTGCCCTATTATCAGTGTCTGCACAGAAGAAAGTTTTGATTAAAAAAAACCAATGCATCTTCTTATAAAAATGTTACATTTTAAAATGTATTTTTAAATGCTAGCCTTGCCCTTATCTTAGCAAGGGGGATTAAATAAACTTACTTTTGAATCTTACCTATGGCATGGTTATGCAGATTGTACATATTAGGATAGGATATCCCTTAAGAGAAGACTTAAGCTGGCCACACATTAGAGCGATTATCGCTCCCAGCATGTGGCTGCCGATAAACAGGATGATTTCCCCCTGGGGGAAGGTCCCGATATCGGCACCATCTCAAGATTGACAGGAGACCCAACTTTAACTGTGACAGGCTGCAAGCACTCTGTCCTCTCTCCCTGTCTGGCTATACAGCGCTGTATAGCTAGACGGGGAGCGAGAGCATAGCGCTGCAGCCTGTCAGTGTGTGGGGTTATGCAGCACGATTATCTGCAATGCCCACACACTGCACGATTTTGCTGGCGATTAACGATAATTTTTATTGCAAACCAGCCGATCAGATTATCTGACAGCAGCCATTTTTTTTTAGATAATCGCCTGTTTCTGTCAATTATCGGCACCACACACTAGAGCGATAATTCGGCCAATCCACGATAATTGCTAAATCGGCACGATTATCGCTCTAGTGTGTGGCCAGCTTTAAGCAGGGTACACAATGGAATTTTCAACAGATAATCTTTCTAATCACACAAGCAAAAGACCATTTCAACAGTTATCTTTACCAGTGTGTACTGTCCAAACATCTCCTAATAGACATAGTACACATTTGCAAAAAGCAAGAGATAACCTTCCATCTTTGAGCTAGAATATTAGAAGTTCTAAAAGATCAAATCAAAAGATCACAGACCATTTCAAAAAAGTTTTGAGCACTTTGGACAGTACACACTAAGATAACAGGCAAAACAGTAATTTGATTGAGTGATCGGATAGATCGGATAGATTCTTTTGAAAAAGCCCCAACATATACCCAACCTTAGAGTGTTTCTAGCATTTTCATTATTTCACACATTGCTATATTATTATAGTGCATTGTGAAACATTTGTCTGATAACACAGCACATTTATGTGTACTTTAAGCCTGCCTATGCAGAGAAAGGCAACACCCACAAACTGGCAAGAAAGATTAAAATGCAAGGAAGGAGGAAGGTATGGCCTAGGTTGTCCATTTTCAGTACGGTCCTAGTGCCTAAAATAAGCCCAAGCTGGATTTGTCACAGCAGGCACAGGACATGTCCAAGTCCACGATAACGATGATTGTAGCAGAGATTTCACAGAGATGAATCCACTGGAAAGGTGTTTAACTTTGCAACAACTCCACTAAAAGGTATAGAAATTTTGCCTATACTTCATGCTGATTACATCAGGTAAAGTTTAGTGGTTTTGAGGGTTTTTTTTTGTAAAAACATTTCGCTAAAAAAAAAAAAAATGTACTTGTGAACGTGGAGAATAAATTATTTTAAACAGTAAAATTCTTACGTCAAGGGAGAGAGTGAATGAATAAACTAGAACACATCTACATGTATGTATGTTTGTTTGTATGTATGTACACGGATATTTTTGAGGTTATTATTTGTGTCAGGTATTTCCAAATGCAGGATAATTTCTTTCTGTAATTTAGTTTGGCCCATAGACTACAACAAAGTATTTGAAGCAAAAAAGCTGAAAATTTAAATTGCGGACAAACTGTCCCTGAATGAGAAAACCCTACACAGCAGCACATATAAAGTCGCTGTTCATGTTAATTTACCTGACAGGCCCAGATTGATGCTTTAGGATAGATAATTAATGCAGAGATGTTGGATCAGTTCAAAATCTCCGATTTGGCGACACCTTGAGAATACTCGAGTACCCTTTAGATTAGTTGTTATCAACCCGGTCCATACCGCCCACTAGTGGGAGATTCAAGATTTCATGGTGGGAAGTGGGGGTGGCCCTGATAGCATTCACGACTGGTAGTGGCTAATGATTTAATTTGTCGCTGGAGAGGGCTAATAAAACAGAAGGTAATAAAACAGTTTCCATATACAAAAGAGCCACAAGCACTAAATTATCCATCTTTCACATCGCCAACCCAGGATATTGCCATTTCAGCAGATGATCCCAGGGTCACAGACCTTGTTTCACATTGCAGGGTTGACCCAGGAAATTCCCAGACCCAGGTCTGCCCTGGCAGTAGTGAGAGTCAGCACCGTGTAATTTGTTTGCTATTGCTCTGGTAACACTTGTTGTTAGTGCAATAGTAAACAAATTACACCAATCAAGCGCTTTCTGTGCTACCCGGGTTGAAAAACACTGTACCCTTACCTGGGCCGGCAGCTTGCCCCGCCATTAACCCGGATTTTTAAGGCGATGTGAAGGAGGCATTAGTCACACACACACACACACACACACACACACACACACAGTGCCTGAACTGCTGCGTCCAGGCGCTGTGTATGCATTGCTACGGCAAAAGCAGAATGACCATCATTCAGAAAGCAGAGGGTCTAATGTAGTACAGAGGGAGAAGTAGAGTGGAGAAAACATGAAAAAATTATTAAGTTGTGAAATGTGGAAAAAAGAAACAGTGGGAGAAGAGGGGGTTATATAGGATAGATACAGGGGAGAAACAACTGTGGCACCGGTGGGCGGTAAGGAAATTTTACCATCAATAAAAATACAAAAGTGGCTGGTAGGCAATAAAAGGTTGACATCCCCTGCTTTAGATCAATAGTGTTTAGCCTTCTTCCACACAAATGGAGATACGCATTTAACGGCTATTAAAAAAAAATAGAATGCAAACCTTAATAAAACCATAACAGTTGTAAAAATTCACAAACATGGCAATTAATCTGTACCAGACTCAGAAAATTTATTAAGCTCTGAAGACTTGGGTCAATATTGTACAAAATAATAACACATACAATTTTGTGCCAGCACGTACGGGACCTGGGGTTGGAGACTCCTGAGTTTGGCAGGTGAAGTGAATAAGATCATATAGCTCCTTTGGATACAACTGCTTGAAAATGGTTTAAGGTAGGAATAAAATCTGAAACACTGTAGATTGATCACCATGTTGCCATCAACAAGCACATAAAACAAAGGCTTTGGAGATGGCCGTTACCCCCAATTTCAATTGCTTATCCAGTTTAAGAAAAAAAACAAAAACAAAAAAGTGAAACAAACAACTCATACCATTATATTGCTTCCCAAAAAAGCAAATAGAGACCAGTGTCAGACAAGGAAGATTTAAATTTCTGGCTGCAAATTGCTGTGATGCACAACACTATATTGCACCAGAGAAGGTCAAATAACAAACCTACTTTATATAGTTCTAAGGACAAATGAAACACTGATGTTTGATTACCAGAGGACAAGAACTAAATACCAACATTGTGGTATCTTTTTAAGTCCACAATTGGTTAAACAAGGCATCTTTGTCAGCTTTACAATGGTAACAGTTAGTACGGAAAAGAACATTCCAGATCTTCAAAGCAGTAGGAATCATGAGTAACATAAGAACCCGCAATCACAGGGCTGCTAATTCACTAACCTCCACACTTACACCAATGAACATCTGATAGCTATACCTCACTGTAACTTTTCAGTCATGTGAGTGTAGATTAGTATCAGTTTGTAAATCTAAATCGACATGCAGTGCATTGGCTTTACTGTATATTTTAATACCAAGTCATATCCACTTGCAAACACTTCCTTTATGTTGGTAATGTCATTTTAATAAAGTCTGGATACGGGGGATTGTGTTTCAACCAGGGAGCAAAGATGTGTGAGCAAATGTGTGAAATCTGTTTCAAAGGCGCAGAAGCTGGAGGGTTCGGTCCAATAAAACTAGTTACAGGGTTAGACCCCTCTGTTCTTGGATAGCAGAATGTGAGAGAGACATGGGTCAACGTGTTACAGACTTTTCTAAAATTCCTACTGTTTTTCCAGACTCTTTAAGGATGTTGATGGTGCCATGCAGAACAAGTTGAAACTGCCAATACTGAACACATTAGGGCTTCCACTCTTCATGTCTTTCAGGATGGTTAAATGCCAAAATTCACATATAAGCCACATATATTGTGGTCACTGTGCTATAATGCAAGTTAAAGAATGTGGCACTTACTATCAGTGGCAACAACACAAATACAAAAAAAAATAAAAATAAAAGTGTGCCTGTTTTATAACCAAAGTGTGTGTTTTCATTAAAATATACAGCTATTGGGTCTATTATTTGGAACACAATACTGTCTCCAAATTGCACTTGTTTTTTTTAACAGTGCAAAAAAAAGTTTAAAATGAAGATGGAGAATCATTTTAAATCACAATCATACTATTAGTGTCAAAAAGCACTATGATAAAAGGTCTGACTGCATCCTGTACAAATGCTTGGAAATCACACACCAAATTGGTTTGCTATCAAGTCAGTCATGGAACATGGGTACGTAAAATATATTTGTGTGGGGATCTAAAATTCCTTGTGGAAAAAAAAAACTAAACAAAAAAAACATATGCATTTAACAGAAAGGCTGTGATGTTACCTTTGACACATCTAGTCCCCAGCCACGCAGCAGATATTGATGATGGTGCAATAAATGCTACTGCTTTTGACCACTATAAATTCTTACAATAAAAATAAAATAAACACACACACACACACACGCACCACAAAGCTTACTGTATGGATGATTTCAAAGAGGCTCCTTTCCTGCACATTCTAAACACTTTTAAAATTGATTACCAGATATCCATGTCTAATCAGGAGCAGATCATTTTAATGACTTCTGTATGACTGTTTTACCACACTTTCTCCATGCACACACTTGGGGAACATGTTTAACCTACTTTCTTGGTTTATTTTATGGGCGCCGACTGCCACTGAGATTATTATGGTGCTATTCTGACAGGATGAATTAAAAACACAGCTAAAAATCAGTCTACAGAAAAAACAAAACAAAAGACACCCCCACCAAAAAAATAAAAAAACAAAAAAACTATAAAATAGACCAGATTTGCACTGGCGCTAGTGGTGTCAGGGTATTGTTATCCGCCTGCTACGCTCCTGTGGACTGGGTGGAGCCTGAGGTGAGAAGAGAAGGTCAGGAATCCGTGCATCACTTTGTGTGTTGCTGCTTTGCACACTACTCTGTGGGTTGCTCCGCTGCGTGTAGAAAAGAATGTAAGCTTGTGTCCTGCACACCTCCTCAACAGAGCACATGTTTAGTTTGGAATCATTGCAATGTACCCAGAATCCTAAAAAGAAAAGACATGACTGTTATTGAGAAGAGTACAAGATCAGTTAATGCCAACAGGAAAAAGTCAACTGCTATTTCTATAGGACTAATGAGATGCAGTCATATTTATTTTATAATCTATAGCATTGTTAAAAGACAGAACATATGAAATATATGTATGTATATATTATTTTCATATATTCTGACACACACACAAACAGATAAGCCAAAAAAATTATAACCACGGATAGGTGAAAGATGCACTATGGGAAGACAATCAGTCTGCTGCTGTGGGTAATTTTCTGCTGAAAGACGTTAGGGCAGATTCTATAACCCGCAACGCGCAAGGCTTATTTGACGCGATGTAAGTATTACAGCCATATCGCGGCCAATAAGTCCTGCAAAAATCACCCAATTCTAGAATTCTTATCACCCACACTGCAGTAAATCAGGGCCAGCGCAATGTGGGTGATGTTCTATTTCAGGTCTTCATGCTGGGGGGCGGGAAAAAGTAACAATAAAAAGGTAAATAAAACCCCCTCCCCCCAAACACTAAATATAACAGTAAGTACACTCTTGTGTTGGTGCACTATAGGTCCTTAAGGATCTATGGGAAACATCTTGTGCTAGTTACCAAAGGACACCTTCTTTGATTACATGAATCAATAACATTGTTTAGTCAGCATGAAGTGGACCTATATAATAGTAGGCAGGTGGAGTTAATGTTTTGTCTATTCGGCAACTACATATAAACATATTTTTGTGCATCTACAAAAATGAAATATATATAAATGAATTCAAATGATAAAAAAAATGATAAAGTAGTAAAGTGAACTGACCCCCTTCTGTATTGTAGCAGTACGCTGTGTAGTGTCCAGAACCAAATCCTTTACCATGATGCATCACCACTGCTGAGAGGTCATAAAGAAATGTTCCTGTGTCATTGGGAGATAATGCATCTCTACAATATGGCTCCATGTTCAAAATTTGGTCAAAAAAAACATGAACTCCAATTTTCTCACGGTGATTGCGTCCAGACCACCTATGAATATCAAAATGGTAATCGTTTGTTACAATTTGCACTAATTTAAAACAGAGTAAGATCTTTTTATGACAAAACCATCGCCATTCATTCAGGTGCAAAAACACTTGCTCTATTACAAAAAATTTAAATATATTATATATTTCTAATGCTATACAAGTGACAATCTTCCAGTCCTAAACATTGTGTACATTGTGTACAAGCATCACAGTGTAATGGAAAGAGAAGAGAAAGGCTGACCACCCAGCACAAGGCTTTTGCTTACTATAGCTGTTAAGATACAGAGAACAACCTGTAAAATGAGGTGCTGCTAGAACTAGGGCTCGTTCCACGCTCCTGCTCAGTGGGTGTGGGGTTAAAGAGAGAAAGATTTATTTAAAACTTTTTTTTTGCAAACTACAGGTATCCATATGGATTAGTGCCTAATTTACTATCATGAATTGGTGGCACTTTGATGTTTTATTTGACAACACAAGTGCCAACATGACCTGGAATACGGGGTAATGGGTAAAATATAATTTATAGGCAGAGAAGAAACTTTCAGATCACTCAAGTAAACAGAACAAAGAGCGACAAAGAGGATGACCAATGCCCCCCACATAAATTTTAAGTAAAATACTTAAGGCAAGAAAAAAAAAAAAAAAAAAAT
>WWET01002768.1:44533-69793 GCA_011038615.1 Limnodynastes dumerilii | reverse complement strand
AAATCCCCCCCCCCCCATACCTATACTAAAGGATAGTTGCTTCCCTCCCACATAGTGCGTTAGCTCGCATGAGCAGGGCCCTCTATCCAAGTGTTGTTCCTTCCTCCACCACTCCCTCCTCACTTTGTACCCTCTTGTCCCCCTCTGCGACCCTTTACCCAATCCCCATCTGGTAGCTCCCTCTCAACCCCTCACTGCGCTCTTTCCTCTGCTACCTGATCTTCCAAGCTTGACACCTTGCATTTTGTCTTGCGTTCTGTTCTTGCTTCACTTTATTGTTTCTCTGTGATATTTTTATAGTCATATTGTATTTAATATATACTATGCTGTCCATTCCTACCCTGTATGTCCGTACTGTATTTTTTTATGGCGCTGCGGACACCTTGTTATAAATAATAATAATAATAAATAATATATGCCTCTGTATAATTTTAACAGATGTAAACCCGGTCCCCATACCAACCAGCAGCTGATGGACTGCCAGAAGTACCTCTGCTCCCGTTGCTATGCAGTCACTCCACTTTATATAGATACAAATTACCTTACCGGTAAGACTGAGTTAATAGGCTATGGGGAGCTCACCCATGCATGTATGAAACTTCACCTCGCAGGGGCTCGCCATGGATTCTCCTATAGGTACCGTTCCTGGCTCTCATCAAGATAGCGCTGGATGTGGAAACGGGTCCTCTGAATCTAACACCGGTGGGCTGCTCCAGAGGTATCGACACGAAAGACAATTTGTTGCATCTACGCGTTTCACCCCCCAGCCTTACCGGTAAGGTCATTTGTATCTATATAAAGTGGAGTGATTCCTCCCCGGGAACTGCTGGCAACTTTAGAACACAGCACCACTACTCAGGAATTTAACCATCTCGATATTTTAGTGTGCACACCTCCCTTCACCGCTTACAATACAGCCATTACTGTACCGTTACTGCTGGCCTGAGCTTGCATCAATCGTACCCCATCACACTCATTTTGTTCATTCAGCATCGATACTATTGTGTTTGCCATACTAATTACAATGTATTTTCTTATTGCTACTTGTTGATGCCTTGTGTTTACTGGTTTATCTGTTCCAATTTGAATAAACACTACCTATTTACTTGGTACATTGGATCCCCATATACTTCTGAAATAGGGCTAATGTCATGCGCCCACTCTAATTGCAATTACAAGCAGGGAAGCAAAATTCCCTCCACTTTGCATCCATCTAGGCAGTTGACTGACCACAGCCCACAATACCCAAACCATTCCCCACTTATCTGCGCTGGGAACAGGCTTAACTTCAAAATACACAAAGATAAGGCCTAGTCCAAGATCAAACTCATAACCTCAGTACTGAGGAAGTGCTAATCACTGAGCCACAGTACCACCTTATTTATACATTTGCTTGGGGTGTGGGATGGGATATTTGTTTTTGTTGTGACTCTGCACATCATTATTCCCCTAAAGGCATTACTTGCTAACAGCATTGAAAGACGAGTAGCTTCTATCTTTGTGTACACGGGGCAAAACTAACACAGGGAGCCTATTCGGGGTCTGCCCCTGAATGGATTGGATTTGGATGACATCACATCCCAATTTAGGAGGGGCGAACCCAGTTCGTGAACCACAAATGGGGTAGAGCTTATGGAAAGGAGGGTGTGGTTTGAACCAGTAAGGTCAGTTAGCGGAGTTTAGTAGAAAAGAGGACAGAGCTTATTTTGAATGATGTTAAATGACATTATTAACAAAACATTTACATATCAAGCTGCTAATTATTTTTTAAATGTTGACAGTTACATTAAACTCAATGGTAGCATATAGTTCCACAAAGCATTGTGTGACTGGTGTTACTGTGACTATATAAACATGAAAAGCATTATGTAGGGGGTTTTCCTTGCTAGACTACACAAGTATGTAAAAAGATGTAGTAGCAGGAACTCTTTCATAGAAGCTATAATCAGTTTACCCTATGTTGCACCACATTCTCATAGTGTGCCTTGCACCCACATAACCCTTCATGTTTCTGCTATCACTCCTGCTTGCTTAGGAGGAATAACCAGTTTTAGCAAGTTTTTACTTCCAGCTCCAACATGGAAACTTTTAACAGTAGGACATACATTGCAGATTTCCATATATTGGGGTCCATTTACAAAGATCATTTTAATGCGATAGTGCCAGTTTTGTACATACAGTGAATGAAGCTGCCAGGTTCACAATAAAGACAGCTAGAAGACCCCTTTATTACAGTGCAGGAAGAACCAAGTTACTCTAACTACAAAATAAACTAAACTTTAGAACTGGTGCTTCCATCTTGATATGTTAAATATAATAAAAGGTCTCGCAAGTTGGAAATCTACCTAAACCACACAAAAACTGCTTAGGCATTTCAAGTGTATTTTAGTGGGTGAATTCTAAAACACCAGGTAGAGAACCAGCACTGGAGGCTACAGCTACTCCCTGATAATGGGTATTTCAAATATGGGAGCACTAAATATACTTTCAAGATGCAAGAAGATGTTTTTATATTAAAACCTTGGACAGGATCTGCTGCATCCATAGTTCTGTACTGTGAGAATTTCCAGCAACGGGACAAGATGTGGAGGTTTGCATGTATGTAGATAGTAAAGTGGGAAGGGGTATAAGTAAATAGTACATTAAGTGTGCCCTAAGCACCCTCTGTACTTTTAAACCTTATGTTAGGCAGTGCAAAAATGGTAGGGGTCAGGTGGCATACCCCCATGTGAGCGACGGAAGGTTATCTAAGCTCGCCTGCATGAAAAATCAATATCCCCTCTAATAACCCTATACTAGATGGCTTCACTAGGTTTAGATGGCACAGTATGGGCTTTTTCTGGTTGTCCAGTAAGTTTTGACCATATTATCACTGTATAATAGCGATGATAGCATTATTGGACCAAGCAGTGTAGGCAGACAGACTATCTTGTCACACCTCAAGAAAGTGTCAATGACAAATTCCACTCAAATAATATAATTTTTGTAACAAAATCCTTTCTAACCATTGGACATCTGTTGCTTGTAACACACAGGGAATACAAAAAAGGGTAATCAAAACTTTTTCCCATTGGGCACGTTACACATTAAACCAAAACTACTTTATAGACACAACATTATCTTATAAACATGTAGTATTTCTGTGCAAATCAATAGCATTTTTAATATATAAACAGTCAAAACAATTACATAATGATACAGAAGAATTCATGAATAAATGACCGCACATGCTCTAGAAGACGTTAATACTTCAACATTCTTAATCCAGCTAAAATAGCTCTATTACCTGTTAATAATTTCACAAGAAATTCCCTGCAAACATGAGTGGAATTGGCCCCATGTCAAACAATTAGAGTGCATGGCCAGCAGGATATGTACAACCAAACATGAGGCTTGAGGACTTGACTTGCAGTTCAGAGGAGAGGACACCACATCACTGGGGAAAGAATTCAGAAAGATTTAATGACAAATAGCAAATGTTATAGGCAACTTTTTTCCCCCCTAAAATAGGGATATTCACAAACCTATAATCAGTGCCATGAAATGCATGGCACTAGATTTAAATGTAACAGCCTATGTTGAAAATATATGTACCTGAATTAGTCATATAGCTTCCTCAGATTTTCTTCAGTGATTATTGTTAATTCATGCAAAAATTTACAAAAAAAAAATTATAAACACTGAAGGCCCTGCGGGAACACCCTCACAGTCTCTCATTTACAAACGCGAATACTAATAAGATGCCATAGTTAACATCTGCCGCCCGCTAGTGTTGGTAATTTAACCCTGCATCTTCAAAGGCAACTGCTCACCAACAGCTTTCACACATTTCTTTTGTAGGGAGAACACCTTTCTCAAGCACATGGAAATCTATTTTTCACAATACAACTGAAGAGGAAGATTACAGGGGGCCTTTAAGTTGGGTTTTTATATTCCTTAACACATTCTCAGACTCAAATGCTTTTTACTAGAAAAAATAAACAGAAAAAGAAACGTAGAGTTGTTACAGATGCTTTTTTTGTATTGGTCAATAAAGGATTAAATAGAAGAGATAGTGGTATGGAAAAACCACTTTGCATTTGCCAACTGAATTCTGTCAACAGAAAATGTGATCTGTCCCTTACTTCGCCCCTTCTCTTTAATGCTCCTGCATTGTTTTCTCCATGCAGGGGTGAGAGGAGTACTCAAATTACAAAAGGAAAGGACAAAAGAATCCTACATCTGGATGGGAAGTGGGAACACCACAAAAGAACATGGTTACACATACACAACTTTTACAATCTCAAAGATTAAGTATGTAATATAACAAATAAACATAACATGTACTAGTCAAATACAAGGAAAGGCTTCCAGTTTAAAATATTTCATCTTAGTTCTTGAAAGAAACCCATAACATGTATGAAATTTGACGGTTTATAATCATGAATGATAGCTTTACCATCTTAGATGACAGGAAAAAATGTAAGCATACGTGTAGCATAATTTTGTTATTCCATAAAACAAAACCTCAGCAGCAGCCCAACAGAAAATAAAGGAAAATTCATTAGAACATATCCATTAAATATCTACAGAGCCTCTTGGCTAATTTACCTTCCTTCTTAAAAAAATAAAGAGAACTGCTTTCTGCCATGAGTTTCCCAGGCTAGTCCTTATCCAGTGTGGCGTTTGTATGTTCTCCCCGTGTCTGCGTGGGTTTCCTCCCACAAGCCAAAAACATACTGGAAGGTTAACTGGCTGCTGACTAAATTAGCGTGTGTGTGTGTGTGTTATGGACCTTAGTATGTAGCTCCAATAGGGGCAGGAACTGATGTGAATGTCTCATGTTCTCTGTAAAGCGATGTGGACAATTTGTGGCACTATATAAATAAGCAATAATAACAATGGACCCGATTCACACTTAAGAACACGATAGGTTCCTAAATATACGCAACTAATAGCAATGAAACTCCTTTGGCACTTCCCTGGTTTTCAGGTTCTTATGTGACTCACGAGTGCCATAGGGCTCTCTCAACTGTGGGTTCGCATTTGTATGCGTAGGACGTCTACTTAGGAACTTAACTGCATAACCGCACTTTCATTTGGTCATTGCCAAATGCCTCTCTCCACCCAAATCTTCGGATCTGCCGAGTTCATTATGCATGGAACGCCCATTTATGCGTATGTTACCACGAACCTAGAGATTTTAAGTTCATAGCGTACAAGCACAGAATTAGCGAACTTAAGTCCAACGCAAAAAGCGTATTAAAGTTACTACGCATGCGCAGTGCATCCGTTCTCAAATATACACACCTAAAATCATAAGAATTCTTAAGTGTGAATCAGGTCCAATATCCATAACTTAAATTACACGCAGAGTACCAGGACACAGAAAAATTCTAATCATAACCACACTAAAAGACAAATATGCATTGCCTAATAAACTTATTCATTTGCAAAATATGTAACAGAAACCTGTGAGTGGTTCCTTGCAGGTCAAAATCTCTTTAAAATCTTAGCACGTCATCAGCATTGTTCAGTATTTGTTTATACTAAAGACAAGGGATCCAGAGTGAAAGGTTAAATCCATATGTTAGCCTCCAGCTAGGCTACAAACATCACACACACACACACACACACACACACACACACACGATAAGTGCGGAATACAGAATTGTACGCAAGTCTTAGACAAGCCCCTACTGTACAATTTGTTATTTATTAACTTATGTACCACCATTACATAGTACATTTCACATTCACATGCTATTGGAGTTACAATCTAATTACATACACACACACGGATTAATTTAGTCAGCAACCAAATAACCTTCAATTCTGGAGTGTGGGAGGAAACCAGAGTATCTGGAAGAAACCCACATAAATACTTTGTTCCATTGCAAAAGTAACAGTACTGTGTATGCACACTACCTATTCAGAGCTAACGTACATATGAAGCATATGCAAGTCAGCTAATTTTCTTCATTTTTGGAAACGGCTCAAGGTTTGCACAGGAAATACACTTCATGAACTGTAAACAACGTAGCCTGGTTAATAGTAAGCTGTAGCCATAGAATGAAGGCGTCCTACCCATTTTCATTACCTGGCTCAAAACACAATTGTTATTCTGTACTTATAGTGTGCCCAGCAAGAATTATATAGCGTATAAAAAGTGATTAATCATAGTATAAACAAAAAATTATTGCCTTTCGTTAAATATGTTGGCACAGTAATAATATATTTCTAGGTTATACTATTTCTTAAAATAAGATACATTGCGAAGAAAATAATGAATACTAAAGGTTTCAGTCAAACAAAAAAAAAACACGCGGCTGGCTCAGAGTTTAAGAATACACACAGAAAAAAAAAATAAAACAGAAGCAAATTTAAACGGAACACAACTAGTGTTGAGGTGGGTTTTCCTAGTTCAACTAATCCATACATTCTTAATTAAGCAAAAACATTCCTTATTTCAAATTTCATCCCACTATTAGGTCTTGAAAATATAACGATTTAAGTAAATTCTATTTATTACATAGAATATTACTGTGCAATAGCTATTAAAATCACTGTTTGTATTATCATTTGTCAGCATGTTAATACAATTGGTGCAGTTGGAATACTGTAAATATGTGTAATTAGTCACCAGAATGCTGATAATAAGGAATCCCTGTGAATAGACCTATTCCAATACTCTAGAAAATGAAAATCTAGATTGTGTTCCATAGGAACTAATGTATACCACAACCCATAGCTGCCCATTACAGGACTTTCTACACCTACAGGATCATAGATTAGCAAGATAAAAAGCCATCTGTGTTGCTCATCTTTGACCTTTTCTGAAAGATTAAATGCTCTGTTTGAAAGTTTGTTTCCCAGTGAATTTTCTAGTAAGCACTTGTACAGACGATCATGATAACCTATGTCTTCCAACAGATCAATTACCTTTTTTTAAAAAATGTTTTTTATAAAAAGTGTTTTCTTAATTAGCATAAAAATTCAGCTTGTATTTGAGGGTAGAAAGAACACACCAAACTTTCAGTTCTGCAGTGTGTCCAGATTCTGGACCATGCACTGCCCAATTGTTCTGCTCAACGTTAACCACATCTTTATAAAGTTTTCCAACAAAAACTAAAAATTCCATACAGAAACAGTGGAAGATTATATTCTCTTATATGAATCAGTTTTTACCGACTGAACATAACATGTATATAAAACAATACAAAGACTATCAATAAAGACATACACAAACATTAAATAACCTTCTGAAGCGTCAAGCACTGGAAGAAATATTACACTGATTCTATATTCCTTCATTACTTCTAATGCTTTCTGACCTCTGACATGGTGTCAAGAAAACGGTAAATTCTGCGTAAATGTGCCGATGCAAAATAAAGAATTCCTAATCTAGTGAATGTGTGTGATAACACATACTTATGGTACTTATTGTGTATGTGGTAATGTCTTTGTATGAAAGACACCATTCCAGGCAGCATAATGAGCACACTGCATAAAGGAAGGCCGTTTGTCAGAGGGATAGAGGAAAAATAAGCCTCAAATACCTTTTTGAATAGCACATCAGATGCGTGAATGAGGCCTTACAGAGGAAAGCTCCTCTTCAGGTCAGACAAGTTTAGGGATTCCCAAATTACACCTCAGAGTGTCCAGAGAAAAAGAGCTGGAGTTTTAACTTGGAGTAAGGTTACAGTGATTAACATTACAGTAGTCTGAACACGGTTGCATACCCACAATAATGCGGATATTTACTATTATCTGCTCTATATAAAACACACATGGTTAAGATATAGGAATGGGGTAGGAAAGTAAAACAAATGATAAAGGTAATTGACTAATTGCACCATCCCTTGTTTAAGTTACCCGGAAGAATATTAAAGAGCAATGAATCAGGACTATACAAAGCATGGCAGAAAGGACTCTGCCTTCTGTTACCATGGCAACAAGGGCTAACCCAAAGCTGCATCTGTTCACGTCTCTGCACGTGGTAAAGGAATGTTGCATACATTTAAGCTTATAGTAATATAAATTTAACATTGTGGACAGTGATATATTAACATAGCAATGATACAAAACAAATTCTTTATTTATCAAATTATTTATAATATACTACTGGCCCAAGTCATTTTTATTTTGCAAATGAAAGATATTTGAATTCTATGAACATAATCTAACATTAACAGCATATGAAAATGGTCAAACTTGGATAAGCAGTTTTAATTGCAGTATATTACCATTAATTCATATTCAATTTAAACATACTTTACTTGTAAAGAGCCACAGTAGGGAAAACGGGAGAGGGGGCATTCTAAATTATAGTGACACGTGCACAGTTTAAATAGAAGGAAAGACACATGTAACATCGCAAAGATGGGGAAGAGTTTTAGGACTGCGTTAGTTTTTTTGGAAATGCCTAAATACTTTCCATATCTAGTTATATGGTTTGCCACCACTGGTTTATAAAGACGGTTTCAACACCCCACTTGTGAGGACGGAGCCGAAGCAAAACTTCCTGCACCGCTGCAGATTGGTAAGGTAAGTGTTGATCTCCATTTCCCCAACCCATATGCTAATCCTCACCCTAACCCTCCCTGGCAGCCTAACCCCAATCTCCCCTTCTCCGATCCATCCCCTCCCTGCAGCCTATCCCTAAAGCAGGATACTACACACTGGGGCTTTTCAGCAAATCTTTTCAATCACACATTCAAAAGACCACTTCACAATAAATCTTACCAGTGTGTACTGGCCAAAGAGCTCCTAATAGTACACACTTGCCACAAGCAAAAAATATCTTTCCATCACGATCTGTCATATTAGGAGCTCCTAAAGATCAAGTCAAAAGATCACAGACTGTTTCAAAAGATTTTTGAGCATCATTGAACAATACACACTGCCAAGATATCTGGTAATACGGTCCTTTGATTGGGTGATTAGAAAGATCATCAGTTAAAAAAGCCCCATTGTGTACCCAGTTTAAGTCCTCCCTTCTCCAATCCATCCCCTCCCTGCAGCCTAACCCTAAGTCTTTCCTTTTAAGCTCCATATCCTCTCCCCTGCCTAACCCTACCCCCCCCCCCCCCCCCGTACTAACCTGTCGGTGTATTGTAACCATCAGGTTCTGTGGCAGGTCTGTGGTGTAAATTTCTAGTTGCTGACATTTTCAAAACAGTCGACAATTAGATATTAGCTGTGTGTATTGCGAAAATGCCATTCTCACATCGGCGAACAGAACGCAGATGAAAGGCAAGTATCTAAGGGCCGGATCCAACCCTACGTTCCCTTTAAGTTTCAACGCATAGGGTATTTACACGATCGTGATTACTAGGCACTCCCCTCGGTCGTACGTACTTTTGGCGTTTTACACTTTCCAAACCCTACCCTAACTTTTCAAAGGGTAACTGCTGTCGGCCGTAATGGCTGCACGTACTAGCCTAAGCACGCCCATACGTATGATTTAAATGCCCCCCTGCCTCCAAAACGTAACTACAGGTGTCGTATGGCTGGATAACACAATCCTTCGTTTGTAGTTACGCTCTTGATACTAGGATTGGATGTACGTTCCATAACATCTGCCACGCAGTACATGCAAAATAGCCTTTTTACGACTCCAGCTAGTGTAAATACGCTAGCGGACGTAGCTCTGGATCTGGCCGAAAGTAACTAAAATTGCACTTTAAAGATCACATATAGAAAAAAAGACTGACAATCGTCTGTATATTTTGAAATAAACTTTTACATTGTGTATATTCCCTCAGTTGGGACTGCGGAATTTGCGGCTTTCCTTCTAACTGTCTTAGAAGGCTATACCGAAACGGTGGAAATCGCCACCATGAAATGGGTCTTTTAGAAGTAGAGTTTTCTCTCTTGCAGGGATCGATTGCTTCTCCTCTGCGAGGCAAAAGCAATCGAGAGAGAAAAAGTCTTTTGCAGCAGTGACCCATACTCTACTGCAATATCCCAGACTATCATCTAGAAAGTCACTACATATCAATAATATTAACTTACAGATAGTAACAAACAACAAAAGTATGGAAGAAAAATGGCTCCAGTAAATTGTCAGTAATATTTTACATTCTTTGAGATGTTAGGAAACAAGTTTCTTGCTATGACTTTTTTTTTTTTAAGCAGTTTTAGTACTACTATGAGTGTGCTGTTGTTGCAATTTCGGTATGTCATAATAAAAGTTTTTGTAGACTATAGTCACTAGGATGTTAGTCTTTGTTTCAGGAAGTTACTTGAAAGTCTCTCCTAAGATCAATAAATCGCAATATGAATTAAATAGAAAACTAATATAGGACAATATTTATTAACACTTTCATAGATAAATTATGGATAAGATTCTAAATATAGTAATTTCAATAACATGCTTTTCACCTTAATCTCGACACTAGTGTTATTTGAGCAGTGACGAGCAGAAAGTTATACAGAGTAGATAAACAAGATGGTTATAATTGGCAACTACTGTCAAGGTTGAAGAACAGTTTGTTAATGACAAACTTCCTCTCTAGTCGGAATTTATGGAAACGTTTGATAAGTGGAAAGAAGGAAGGTTGTACAGGGTTAGAGTTGTAATGTTCAATGCATCAAATTACAAGACCGTAGAATAAATATCCAGTGATATCACCCCTACTAAAAAAAATTTTAAAAAAAATTGTTCACTAAGGAGCGGGGACCTCCCTGCTGTTCTTTAAGAGATTTTAAGTATTAAAACATGTAACAATACCATTACCACTATCTGTACCACATAACTGAGAACCTACTAGAATATTGGTTACAGATCAGAGCAGCACGGTGCCTCATGAGCAGCACGTGTGTCTCACAGCACTTAGATTGTGAGTTTGATTCCAGCACTAGGCCTTATCTGTGTGGTTTGTATGTTCTCCTCTTGTCTGCATGCGTTTCCTCACACATGACAAAAACATGCTGGTAGGTGAATTGGCTTCTGATTAAATAAGCCCTGGTGTGTGCGTGTGCGCGTATGACTTTGTTAGGGAACTTAGAATGTAGCTTCAATGGGGCAGGTAGTGATGTGGATGTTAAATATGTTCTGTAATCTGATAGCGCTATAGAAAAACATGTCAATAAATAAAACACTTAGGACAGAGCTGTGGCTTTTTCCTTATTATGATGCCACTTACAAACCCGATGTTTTGGTCAGCACTTATAAAACTGCTGTTTTGGCCAGCATGAAAATGCACATGGGTTTAAATACACAGTTGACAGTATTTATTAACTATGCACATTAGCTGGTTTCAAGCTGTATAAACTTTTAGATGCAATTATAAAGATAGTCGCAAGCATGGTATTTTGTGTTTGTTTGGTATAACTGCAATTCCACCAGCAAAAGTATTTAAAAACACGTAAAAGCTTGAAACATGCAGAATAAAAAGCACTGAATAAACCATAACCACTGTTCAAACAGTATTTTAGATGCCACTGACAATATTAAAGCAAACATGAAGTTAATACTAACATGGACTTTAAATCCACAGAAACCCAGTAAAAATAAAAGCTCAGCTGTTCTGTTCCCAATGTGATATAAATAGGAAGTCTCCCTAATGTCTATGGTCTGTTACCTACTACAAAAGTCCAAGTGTATGAAATTCAGGGCACTAAGGCCAAAACAAATCACCCGACTTATGAAGGAAACCTCGCTAATTATTTTCCATTGTAGAAAACTGGTCTCTAGAAAACATAAATAAAGAAAGAACTAACATGCTGGTCTGAAGTGAAGGGGGTCATCATTATACAGCCCATACTCAATAAAGAACAACACATAACTCGCGCCTTTGTATTATTTACATGTGTCTGTATACATACAAGAGCTGGGTATGTGCCTCCCCCGGTTCCACCTCCTCCGGTTTCTATCTCTGCTCCTCCCCCTTGGCCCCCCTCCATTATATTAGCACCCGCCCCTTTTCATCCGTTACCTGCTTCCCCGGTGTCCGCCCCTCCTCCTCCACGGTGTCTCCGCCTCATGTCTCCAGTGCTCCCGCTCTTTATTCCGCCATTCGCAGCACGCTCGACCTGTCACCCGCCGCCACTGTGTAAAGCCCCGCCCCCCGGCTCTATATACCATTATTTCACTGGCTCCAGCCCGCCGGCGCCTTCGCCTTCGATCTTTCTGATTGGTGCAGACGGCAGCCACACTCACAAAGCGTTGCCACCTTCTATCCCCATGTTCAGCACACGCAGCCGTGCTCGAGGTATTATTTAAACTTTACGCAAAGTGCGTAATGTCGGAGAAGAAAAGCCGGCTGCTAAGCGTATATTGGTTCGTGAATGCAGGAGTCTGTGTAAAGTGTGGTTGAGCCGCAAAAGGGTAAATAAGGTTGCTGGAGACAAAGAGCTCTTAAAGGTGCAGCGCTCTAGAGTGAATCTAATGCGGGGGATGGACTATAAGTGTGCTCCCTTGGGACGTATTATATATTGTTTCTAATATAGAAAAAGCACTCATCTAATTTTTTATATTACAAAATAAAATGAACGTGGCTGCAGAACAAAAAGTAACTGACAATATCAGGTAACATTTTGCCCAATAAAGCATGCTTTAAAAAAAATACATTTACAATGCCACACTGCAACATAACCCCTTTTCCTATAGGGGCAGATACAGAGTTTGAGGGCAAGGGCAAAACATGTTGCAAAGCACAGGGTTCTAATGTATTTTAATTTTTTTGTATGCAGGGAAAATACTTTACGTTTGCACATAGAACCATAGTTGCCGACTCTCCCGGAACGTCCGGGATACTCCCGGAATCCAGGGAGATCTCCCGGACTCCCGGGAGAGGACCCTTTTCTCCCGGAGTCAATACAATGTCCGGGAATAGTATTATTCCAGGACACTGTATTGTCACATACACAGTGCCCTGACGCAGCGGTCCGGGCATTGTGTATGTGTTGCCATAGCAACACATACACAGAGCCTGGACGCAACTGTCCGGGCGCTGTGTTTGTTTACTGCAGACGCTGCGTGACGCTGACGTCAGCGTCATACAGAAGAACAGGCGCCGCAGAGGACGGAGGGTGAGGAAGAAGACAGAACAGGTAAGTGATTTATAAAAGCTTTTTGGGGATTCAAGTATGAGGGTGGTAATGTGTGGTTATAGCATGTAGGATGAGGGTAATGTGTGGTTATAGTATGTGGGGGTGGGGGTGGGGGTAATGTGGTGTTATAGTATGTAGTGGTAATGTGTGGTTATAGCATGTAGGATGAGGGTAATGTGTGGTTATAGTATGTGGGGGGTAATATGTGGTTATATCATATGGGGGATAATGTGTGGTTATAAAATGTGGAGGGTAGTGTGTGGTTATAGTATGTGGGAGGGGTAATGTGTGGGAATTTCTTGTTGAAAGGTGGTAACCCTAGAATTCTTCTGTCCCAAAAATTGCTTTGCGCATGTGCCGGATAACGTCACCGGTGGGCTGACATGCCAGATGACGTCACCGACGCGCTGTTCACAACATGCCTGCCAGAAGATGCCAGCCATTGCGGAGCTAGGAGAATCGGCAAGTGAGAAGTCAGAAGAGCACCACAGAGGAGGAAAGAAAGAGGTAAGTAAAAAGGAGAGGGGCTGGAGGCACATGATGGGGAATACTGAGGGGGTTGTAGGTACATGATGGGGAATACTGAGGGGGGTTGGAGGCACATAATGGGTAATACTGAGAGGGGATGGACGCACATGATGGGAAATACTAAAGGGGGCTAAAGGCACATGATGGGAGATATTGAGGGGGGGCTGGAGGCACATAATGGAAAATACTGAGGGAGGTTAGAGACACATGATGGGGAATACTGAGTTGGGTTGGAGGCATCTGATAGGGAATACTGAGGAGGGGTTGGAGGCACATGATGGGGAATAATGAGGGGGGGTTGGAGGCACATGATGGGGAATACTGAGAGGGGCTAGAGGCACATGATGGGGAATACTGAGGGGAGCTGGAGGCACATGATGGGCAATACTGAGGGGGTATGATGGCACATGATGGGGAATACTGAGGGGGGGGGGTTGGAGGCACATGAGGGGGGGCTGATACTTTGCAGGACATCCATGCACAAACCCTGGCAACGCAGGGACCGCCCCCCCCCAGCGGTGTAGGGACCCCCAGCGGCATAGGGACCGCCCCCGGCGACATAGGGACCGCCCCCGGCGACACAGGGACCACCCCCGGTGACACAGGCGGCAACGCAGGGACCTCCCTCCGGCAACGCAGGGACCGCCCCTATGCTTTTTACTTTTCTCCCTGAAATGACTTTTCAAAAGTAGGCAACCATGCATAGAACTGAAATACTGTATAACATTATGTTTAATCTATAAATTAGAATTGAGTAAAGAAACTTCACCTCTCCGATGTAATTCTGTTTTTACAATTTAAATCAGGGTTTCCAACTTTCCAAAGCTTCCCTCTAGGAGAAGCTTTGAAAGAGATAAAGGCCGGTACAGGGCTTAATAACGTAATTTATGCTAATCACGTCCCAAAGCCCCACCCCCTGACCATCAATGGCCAATTTTATAGTATTACTCAGCGGGGCTTGATGATGCTATTTGCATCATCAGGTCCCAAACAGTATCTAGAAACACTATGAATAGTAGTGTTGTTAGGCTGGAGGGCCGGGACTTAAGGCTGTAATTTGCATGAAACCACAACCTCATGTCCCTTGCCGGAGATTTGATGTCTCTCCCAGGATACCCGAATTTCACTTGGGAGAGTCTGCAGTCCTGATTAAAATTTGCAGTTCAACATGGTATTTCACAGGCCTAAAAAGTGGGCACTTTGGGTGCAGATAGGTTATAGCAGGTGAATGTGAAAAGTGAAAGATGTTAGCATAGGCATGTTAGCAAGGTTGCCCGCTTATTATTCTTATTGGGAGGTCTCGGAGGGAAGAAGCCAGCACAGGGGTGGGGCTTAATGACACTATTTATGCAAATCACATCTTTAAGCTCCACTCCCTTTCAAGCACTACCTTAATTCATAATATTCCAGGGGGTGGACAGGGCTTGATCCCAAAAATCACGTTATCAAGTCCCGACAATCCCTAGTAACACTAGGGATTACTTGTGGGAGATTTGTTGGCTCTCCCAGGATACCAGGAGAACTGCCTGAATTTCGTGAGTTTCCCTGATATACTGGGAGAGTTGGCATCCCTGATATATACTATTAGTACTCATAGGGGGGAATTATTTATCCAGGCAAATGTGATTGCTGTTTACTAAACCAGAAAGAACAGAAAACTATTTTAAGCAAATAAGCTCCTCTACATCTCTGTGCACTGCTCTATTTGTCACACTCAATTTTTTATATTCCAAGTATTTAAGTAAAAATCATAAGCAGCATGTGGAACCCAGTCTCAGCATGGTCACATTGCTATATCTCCTGTATTGTAAGGATTCATCCAAGTTGAACCAAGTATTAACACATTTTTATGGGAGCAAAATGCTTACTTTTAAGCTGGCCATACACTAGATTGATTATCTGGCCAATCACCCAATTATCGGGTGATCAGGCAAATAATTGCTATTGCTGTAGTTAATGGTCAGGATCAATTCAAACATCAAATAAATGCACAAGAAACGCTCTGGTAAGATTATTTGATCTTTCAACATGTTTGATTTAAATCGGGAACAAGTTCCTGATATTTTAAGGGAGCAAATCAGCAAGCTGAATGGATCTCTATACTTCAAAGCTGCTGCTGTATATCTTTGTACAAAGAAAAAAAAACATTTTTATATACATTTTTGGAATCGCTTTTGTGGATATTTTTTTTACCCTTATTTAACTAAAATAGCTGGCTGAACAAGGATGCTAAAAAATTTTTTTCAATTCATTATTTGGTCTTATTGGAATGACTCCCCCTATGTGATGTGGCTGGGTGAAACTCAAGACTCTCAAATTGTAGCTCCTTAGAGGACTTCGTTACGCCATGCCTTCAAATGGTGTGCTAGGTTTGGACCTGGGCACACTTACTGCATGCATCCCCCTTATTAGCACTTGCCTGGCTATGCAAGGTCAGGGTTTTCTGTGATTTATTATACTAACACTTGGTTTTCTTATTCTAGTTATTGAATCAAGGTCATGCCTGTATGTTTGTACCATTTTTTATATGTCTCCATTATAATATTGTTCATCAACTTGCATGGATGCCTTTGTCTTGTTATGTTTTGGGGGTGGCTAAAATGGGCTTTTGATAGATGTATATATGTTTTTATGTGGGGGGGGAAAAATATCTTCAATAAAGACAATTTAAAAAACAAACAAAAACTTTTTTTTGTGAAATGGACTTAAATAAGATAAGACAATATATTTTCATATGTTTCTTTCCTTGCTCATCTTTATTATTGAAGCTAAAAGTAACACTACCGCGATCGTGACCAATATAATTGCTGCCCTAGGATGGACTACACCACCCCACAGGCTCTCTGTTATTGAAAAAACTTAAGTAAAGAAGTGTGTCATAACATGATTTAATTGAGATACTGAATAATTTTTTATTTTTTTTACAGGTTAAAAAAACAGTGTCCTAATAAAACAACTACATTACAGAAACTTTAAATTAATTTAAAACACCTTTTTAAAATAGGAGAAGGTGTAAGACCAGCTTATTTTATTAGGGCTTTTCTTTTTTTCCAGCTCACAACTTTCCCCAGCCTCATACAGCCTCCATTTTTAGAAAGACCATCAGAAAACCAACAGAAAGACAGACTGAATAATGTAGATTTTTTTTTTTTATGTAGGCCTCTGAATAGGAAAATCAGATGGTTGGTAATATTTAGGAACTGGTAGTGTTACGTGAAGCAAACATCAAGGGTTTTATTTAGTAATACATTCTTTACTTGCAAAATAGAGGCTTCTAGACTTCATTTGAATTTTTCTAACAATAAGATCCCATTGGAAATTTTGAGATTAGCTGCTGCAACTTTTACCGTCTCTGGCAGCTATAAATCTTCCTCTGAAGTAGATCTCTTCCAACTTCTCAATTTCACCCTTGGCATTTCACTACCAGGACATCTGCATTTACACATGTTGGTAATGAAATTAAAAACAGTACTTGTTTGTTTTGTAGTGAACAAGTTAGACAGATGCAATTCTCTCATAATCTCATGCCGGCCACTGTGCCCTGCTGTTGTTTGCGGATCTTGTTAAGTAACTCCATGTACTGCACCATGGTGTCTCCAGGTGCGTATAGCGCGTCATGTTTGGAGCTAAAAACTGGAGGAACTGTTGGTGCGTGATTACCCATAAAACTCTGCATAAATTCCACCATCAGATTCCAGCAGTCACCTGGCACAGAGCAAGGACAGTAATCCACCTATGGAAGAAAAATTATGACCATGGATTTTTTTTATGAACATTATCACATGATCTATTTGGTCTCTTGACACATTTTATTTAGCAACTGTTACAAGATTTAGCCATATCCATTTTATAATGAGTGGTTAATGTAAACACATTGTTTTGTATATTGGAACCAATTAAAACACAAATTATTTGCTATAAACAACGACTGCCAAAGATTAGCCTAACAAAACTAAGGGATGACAGCAGGACATAAAAGTGGGAAACCCTGTGATAAGTTAATTAAACTGAAAACAACATGGAAAACAGAAGTATCACTCTGAACACCTGACATCTGCATTTAAAAAAAAGAAAAATTTTTATATATTGTTAATGAATATGTGAAGCACTATGCTCTTTATATTTTGGGGAGAGAGGGGGGGAGAGAGAGGGAGGGAGGGAGAGGGAGAGAGGGAGAGAGAGAGATGTCTCTCTTTCGAAAATGCAGCCATTTTTGAATTTTTTTGAAAAGGTCAGTACTTTCCCATTCATTTTTCACAATGCATACTTACCCATTTATCGCAATGCAAAGGGTTTGGCTGCGGGGTGGAGGTGAGTCAATAAAAAATACGTGCCGCAAAAGAAAGAAAAAAATTTGCGCTGCGCATTTTCCAGTCTATTATAGTAGCTGATTTTTATGCGCACCGCTGAGGCACGCACAAAAATCTTTGCCGCAAAACACGCGGCATTAGCTTCGCACCAGAGTTAATCGCGGTGCAAAGCTAATTGAATTAGACCCTTAGAGTCAGGCTGCAGGGAAGGGAGTCATAAAGCCAGACTGCGGGGAAAGGTTAGCGTCACGTAAGGGGATTGGTAGGATAAGGATTAGGGAAAGTTTGGGGTAAAATTTAGACTTTACCATCTGTACTCCATCTTCACTGTTCCATTATTCCATCCTTATTTTAAAGATAGAATGTTATGGTTTGTTGCTGGTTAATTGCATAGAGATGAATTCATTGTGTTTGCTGAATAATGAGTGTGATTTCATTACATGTTTAAAGCCTGTTATTTGAATCTGGTTGTGGATTAAATTTGAGCATTGCTACACATAATTTGTAATAAAAATGTATGTATGTATTCTCTGATAGATTTATACACACAGTCTCCTGTAACATAATGTAACTTATGAAGGTGTGTGTGTCAATGTGTCCCACATTAGTATAATGCATACATTTTTTATATATATCTATATAGAAGATTCTATTTCAATCCATTTTTTTTACACCATAATTTATGAAATTTTCTATACCAGTCACCCCTAAAAAATACATTTATGCTTCAGACAGAAATACATTTTCATCCAATATTAAACTTGGAAATACCTCCACAGATATTCCTCGACCACTCTGCCCCATAGTCACTGTGCCAATCTTCACAAGAAAGTCACAATACTGGTAACGTGTACCTCGCGTCTCCATCTTGTTAGCTTTGGCATTTTGGAAGAATCCCTTTAACTTAATCATAAGCACATCCAGGTTTTGGTCAGCAACTAAGCAGGGACCATTCTCAAACAGTGCAAACGTACTAAGAGGATGTTCAGAATTGTGCATGACATAAAGGAGCTTTCCCGACTGACCTACATTTGTGATGATGATAATAAAAGAAAACCAATACAGAAAAATTGTCAGAATATTCAACGTTTGAAAAAATGTGAAAGACTGAAAACAATTAAACAGCTATTTCCTACTAAAGTCTAGTAATCTTTTATGTTTATTACCAGGCTACAAAGAATAAAAGCTATAAATAGGTTTTAAAATTGTTATAACTTGTTTGATAAATTTAAACTAAATATAATCTTTCACATATTTTGTGGCTTTAGAACAGTATACTTTAAAATTCCAGGCAATTCAGGGACCACATTAATACGGAACGTTGGAGTTTAATAACACAGGGCCGGATCCAAACTTACTATCGCAGCGCAAACATACAGGGGATTACCGTACATTCGGCTGCTAGTAAGGTGCATACATAAGTAAAAAAGGCACTACCCCACTCATGTACAAAAAAAGTTTTAGTAGTCTCCAACAGTCTAACATAAGTCAAACAGGCACCTTCTCTTTATGCAGTAATGGATGACGACAGTTCTTTCTCTGGCAATCCAGCAAAACAATCTCTGCCCACAGATTTTGGTTATGTATTCATACCCAGAAATAAAGAAGGAAAAAAATTTAGAACACTAAATCATTTATTTTCTAAAACTGACACATAAAAAAATGACACACATGAAAAAACATTAGGAACATAGACAGACTGATATAATAAGAGTGACCACTAGGGGTCAGCGTACCATATAGTGCAGGGGATCGTAGTTGAAACAACGCTGAAAAAAGATCCCTTGATTTTTAGGAAACGCAGAGCCCCAGCAGTCAAACCAAAACACGTGAATACTTAAGAAAGCAGCTCCCCTTATAACCACCGAAGCGTTTCAGCCGTATTCCACGGCCTTTATCAAGGATGCATGGATGATTTAGTAATTTTTTTTTCTCTCTTTATTTCTGGGTATGAATACATAACCAAAATCTGTGGGGAGAGATTGTTTCGCTGGATTGCCAGAGAAAGAACGGTCGTCATCTATTACTGCATAAAGAGAAGGCGCCTGTTTGACTTAAGTATCCAGCACCATACTTCATCTTATCTTTGCCGCACGTCTTTTCATGGACGGAAAAGAGAATAGCACAGTAACAGCTAAACACAGCCCTTACTGTACTATTTACATATGAAAGCCAGCCCACCATCTGTATAAAGTACACACGGAGGTCTGGCTAATCCCATGTACAGAACAGCAGGATGTATGGAATTAGCTTCTGTACATCTAGCGTTCCACGCATAGCTTAGTGTTCTAGGCATGCACTGTGCATTCAAAACAGCTGTTTTACGCAAACAGCTTGCATTAATCACTGGGATTCTAGATTACAGGAATCTGGATCAGATCCACAATAAGTATTTGCATGTATGTAAAGATTGGCTTTTAACTATATAGAAAAAAAAACATAATCCCTGGCAAAAATCGGGGCATATGCAACATTAATACACAAAATGCTTAATGTGGGATAGAACAAAAAACAAAGTGATTATATATATATATATATATATGAAACATCACACTGACAAGAGAAAATGAAATGTTTATTCCCAGCTGTACCTACGATTTATATGTGTTTTCATAAACTGTAAGAATAGAAGGAAAATAGCAGCCTTGAGTTCTAACCACTGCACGGTGTGTGGTTTTACTGCATTTGCAAAAATTTTCCAGAACTTCAAATTTCCCTCAAGAAAAACTGAGGTTTATAATGTAATGTCAGAAAAATCCCTGTCTGAAAAATATATAATAGAACTGAACATAGTAAAAGCACACTAGGGACAATTCACACATTAAAATGGAGAGTAGAAGCCCTAGTTCCACACAAAGGAACAGATCCAGACTTAAAATGTGATAATCTTCTGCTTTTTTGTACTAAAGCTTCCAGCATGAATGTAAAATTTGCAGGATACAAACTTCTGTGCAGAAGACTTTCTGATGGTGGGGAAGGGCAGGCTGGGTTGCACATTATAGATGAAGGGTCCTACACTTCATACGAGCAAGAGGAGTGGCCTCTCTTCACCCACACAGGAGTTAGGATACAACAGGGATCTGGCTTTGTATCTCTGCTGTTCTGGATCTGGTCCATACTAAGTAAATAGAAAAGGAGTGTGCTTCTCGGCCTTTTGGCTAAGATCAAGTGTAGTATCTGTTCTTGAGGAGGGGATGAGAGTCTCTGATAGGCAGAGAAACCTTGGTCCTCTGGTCATTTGGCTGAGGATGCTTTGAAAGCCGGGAAAAACGTGCCTCCGGAATGGCGAACCGGAGGTGCCTGAAACACACTCACCGAGTGACATAGTAAGGCACTTTTCTAGTAAGCCCCACGGTTTTTAAGCACTCGCCTCCCTTGCTCTGGCCTTTTGGCTTGGCGGGAGAATTTTTGTTCCTTTGCTCGGCTAGGGCTGTAACCACTCAGCACTATTCATTTTCCTTTTGTTTGTCACTTTCACTTTTTTGTCACTTTTCCACGGATTTATGGTTCGGCTACGCCCTTATAGGCTCTGATGCAGAGATCTAGGGGGGGGGATGTGCTGCCTTATGGTTCCTCCCCCCCTGACCCACTGTGACTTCTCCAATTGCTTGGCAAGAGGGAGAGGCACAGTTGTCGTGTTCTGGGTGATCCTATGGTGATCCCAGGCACAAGTTTGAGGGTCCCCCTAGCTTCAGCGAAGGGGTCCCACCGACCCTGTCCATTCCAGTGGTCTTTACTGGCTCCTGAGTGGCGGGGACAGTCGGAGCTCTTCTCCTTTTGGAGAGGGCTTCAGTCCGAGCCCTGTGCACTTTTTGTGTTTTGCACTTCACTTTTTTCACAGAGCACCGAAAGTCACGTTCCCGGCTTTCAATAAAAAAAGTAGTGTGCTAGTGGAATACATAGGAACAGCACCCATCTCCTCACCCTGAGAGCAAAGGGTTTTATATACTGCCAACATGAAGGCATTAAATCTTTGTTTTACCCCATATTAATTAAACCTATACAGCATTACAGCACTGCTGCTGGTACCTGTGTTTCCCACGCTGGCCCCTGCAGTGTGATAGGTCTCACAGTCCACATAGAACGTCCCTTGCTTCTCTGCTCCCAGCTGCTCCAGCTTTCGAGTAAGAAGCTCCACAGTCTGCTGCACACTTTTTCCTTCTGCTAAAGGAACCTGTGTTACGCTGGAAGAGAAGACATGACACATACATGCTTTTTATTACACGTTTATGCCCAATAGATGAGTTGCAAATACATCGCGGGCCGCTTATCCAAGCAAATCTGCCTCCTTTTAACTGGCTGCTAAACGATAGTAACCATTTGCTACAGTGCTATAAAGAGGAGCCAAGAAACAGACAAAACTGAATACAAATTATATGGGAATTGATTTACAGAAAGGGTATTTAGCCAACGACTGCGTTCAGATATTGAAAACCGATTATTGCATCGCAAAACATTAAAGAGGTGTAACTACCTACCATGTAACTCCCATGTTGATCGTCTTTACGGGCGCCTTAAAGTGACATAGCTAGACAAGACAGTCCTACCTGTGTGTAGAGTGTAAGAATTGCGTATAATAAAGTCTTTCGTAGCGCGCAAGACTTGTGCATAGCGGACATTTTTCCTAGGCCTTATATGTATTGTAAAAGATCAACTAGTGTCTACATCAAAATGGCGGTTAAGTAAACCATGCTACTTCCTCTTAATCTGTTCGGACCTGCCCCCAAAAATGTATTAGCGATTCACATGTAAAGTAAGACTAAGGCTTGACATAACGCATGCGCAGTGGCTACAATTAGCACACGTGTATACAGCTATGCCGAAGCAACGGAGTTCTCGGGGCACTGCACCCCGTCAAGTACCTTTGGCAGAGCAGATACTGCATGATGGAGCTGTCAAATCTGTTATCCGTGGGAAGCGCCGTGGACAGGTCCCTGATGACTCTCACGATGATGAGTATGTGGATGAGAAGCTGTCGCGGAAGATCCTAGAGCAGGCCAGACTCCAGCAAGAGGAGCTAGAGGCTGAGCATGGACCTGGCAGTCTGGTCTCTAAGCAGAAGACTACAGTCTTAGGTAACCTCACTGTGACAACTTCTACTGATATGAGGGATCCTCTCAGCTTTGAGATTATAGTCTGTGATCCCTAGCTATAAATCCAGTAGTGTCTTTGATATTCACCAACTGTGTAGCTATAATGGTTTTTCTCATTGAACATCTGGGGCTTTTTGCATATTTGTGTATTTTTATATTAATAAGTTGAAGTTACACTTTTTTTTTAAATCACACATTGTCGGTCAGTGAGCAATCAATAACAACTAAAAGGCAGATTTAACCTTTGTACTTAGTTGAGAGTTATTTGCAAGAACTTAAACTTTTAGTAAGGATAACCATGGTTTAAGATAATTAAATAATCCGCTGTTCAGCAGTGATTCTCAAACTAAATATTCACTGAAAAATAATTGGGAGATATCCCATGAATTCTCTAGTCAAACCCCTTTCCAAAAACCTGGGTCTCAACAAAAACCCAGGTATTTGGTGGTGATGCAAAACATCCCTTTTCGGCAATCCGGGTCTAATGACCAGAGAAAAAAGGGTTTTTCCCAGGTCTCACACGGGACTGGTGTCAGTATGAAAAGTCCAGGGTTGTTTTTCCACAAGTGTCCTTCACCTGATTGGATAGATTTCCTTACTATTGCTATACAAAAAGTATTGTTGGTATCTAGACTCATTTTCTGAAGATTTAGCTGCAGAAGAGACTATTAATACAGCAGTGGCCAATCAAATGCCTTTATGCCTGCATGGCACCATGGATGGAACCGAGCTGATGGTGTGTAACCAAGAGAACTTGCAATCAGTTTGCCATTATCACGGTCAGAATTTTTAAATCCGTGTTCATCAGTGTAATAGGCCTGTAGGACAAGATTAGCTGGGTATCCCTGTAAGGCTTGGGTATTAAAATTATATGTGCCTCATAATGAGGGGAGCATCTATGGAAGTTACAGTAAAAATCCAACAAGATTGGTGTAACATGGGTCAATAAAAAGTAATAGTAATTGGGGGAGACTGTCAGGACCTAGAGCTTTACCTAACTTCAACTTCTTAATTGCCCATTTGATCTCCTCCTCTGTAATGTCCCCTTCCAAATAATCAGTTTGGTTGTTATTCAGTTTAGGTAGTTGAGCCTTACCCAATATTTGTGTGTGCATAGCCGAATAAAAATGCTGCTTTTCAGATAAAGATTTATAGAGTTTAGAAAAGCTTTGGAGTGTGAATTTAGAATTGGTTATGATGGACATATTGGGTGCTTAAGGCAATTGTATTTCTAGGTTTCCTGGTTTGTGCCAAAGAAGAAAACAGCTTTCTAGTTTTATTCCCCCATCTATAGTATTTCTGCTAGTTAAAGTTTAAACTTTGTTGTGCTTGTTCCAGCAAAAAATGTTCTAAAACCTTACGGGCAAGCTGGTATTCTCTGTGCCATCACTTGGGTTGTCGGCAAACCTACGAAACGCCTCAGTGACTGCTTCCTGTAATGATCTGCCTTTAATCTCCGCTTCTTTTTGTTTTCTACTTGCATAATTTATCATTTGTCTTTTGAAGCACGGCTTTCGAAGCGCTCCAAAACAATACAGGACTCTTCCAAGCTAGTAAGATAGGAAATACTAACGACTATATACTTCAGTGGGTCTTGCAAAATGTAAAAATAAGATAATAGGATCATAAATCCCTGAATAAATTATATCATGTATATCAGTGGAACTCAATTGGGTAACTAAAGACTACAAAATTAAAAAATAATCTATTTGAAAGACAGTGTTGCACTGTGGGTTAGAAGGTAAAAGTTGTGTTTGTGGGATTTAAAAGACTCCATTGGTCAATAACCTGTAGAGCGTTTTTAAAGGAGTGCAACGATCTGCAACTTTTATTATCTGTAACAATAGTAGAGTAGGGTTTTTATTAAGGGAAGGGTTATCCACCAGATTAAAATGGTTTCCGTTATGATGTAATGGGGAAAAAACTATACTTTTAGCGCATAACAACAAGCAGCTACCGTGTCACTGTGAATGGGGTGTCCCTACTACACCCCTAAAAGACACAAAAAAATATTAGGATCAATACAATGCAAAAGGTGGACGACGGGACGTTACAGCAGCGCTCCTAAATGCTGGTAATGGATATAAATAAAACTACCATATAACAATTGGTATCCGATAGTCTCAAATGTACTTATCAAATGATGACTTTATTTTTCTTAACAATAAATCGTTTTTCTTAGATTTCAGTCTTTCTTCTCATTAAGATATTTCTTTTCCATATGAGGTCCACCTCACAAGAGATAGAAAAAAAAATAGTGTAGTATGTTCTTATGATCTCCCACAGCCCGC
>WWET01002768.1:7885-44506 GCA_011038615.1 Limnodynastes dumerilii | reverse complement strand
TTCCTCCTTACTCACGATAGTCTTCTCTTGTATTGTTGCTTATCTCCTCCTCCTCCACGTCGGATATGAGTCGCCAATATCATAAACAGGGCAGAAATTAAACGAGATGGTATAGTATGTTCCCACAAAGTATTAATCATACACTCCATACAACTCATAATAAGTTTCTCTTGATATTTTTGCATATATCAGGGCTGTTTCTTCACTCCTTCTTCTTACAAGGTATCCCTCTTTTTGTCCCGCTCCCCCTCTGCTGGTTGGCAAAGAGAGGGGGACCTTTTGCATTCCATTATCATGTGACCATTGGTGTAATTAGCCAATACTTTATCAATAAAAAAAAAATAGGAGTTGTGGGCATAAATGTTTAGTGTATATTTCACATTTTTTAGGGTGATATTCACAGTGATATAACAACCCTTTGGATCAATGACCACCATGCCCTGTGTATATCCCAAATTTTTGTTGAGAATAATCGTGCCCCCCCTGACAAAAAGTGGCTGAGAGACAATCCCCAGTCCTATTGAACAGTGTGGACCCCTCGCAATTCTTTTAGGGTGTTTCCAGGATAAACCCTATGGACCAGATTCAGAGGTTTAAAATAAAAGAGGAAAGTTACTCCTTCGTAAAGCCATTGATTTCAGGATGACTCAAGATAATTGTATTCTTTGCATGCAGGGATATATCTTTAAATTGCTTACTGCACACAGATACTGACCAGCTTAACTATTTTTAAGCAAATCTTAGATTTTGTTCAAACAAAGACATAACAGGAAAAATCTTTTCACTTCTGAGAAACCAACTTTGATAAATCTTGAAAAATTAGTTTAAAATATTTCACTTCCAAGTTCTGGGCTCTGTGGTAGGCTGACAGAACAGCTTCCTATTCTATAAACTTAGCCATTAGTCTGCTAGTGTTGCCCTCTCTTTGTCTCCTGGGTCCCAACCTGTATGTTTTTTCAATTTGAATTGGAATAAAATTTTCTCTCATACTCAGGGCACTATAACTAAGTGAAGACAAAAAGTGCACTAGTTGAGGGCCTTGGATATTATCAGGTATACCATTGAATCTTAAATTGTTCTGTCTGATGGTTTTCTAAGTTGTCTACCTTTCATTAAGGGTCTTTATAGTGTTCAGAATCTCTCGACTTTTCCTCTAGAGCATTAATTCAGGAGTTGAATTTCATGAGGGCAGCATCAACGATAGATTGAATGAATGCGTTGGAACTTATATCAATTTGTGGAACTGTGACTAGAAATCTCATTGGCTCTATCTACCGAAGCCTCCTGACCCTGTTTATTTTGTGTGTAGGTTCTAAAAGTAAAGCTGATGGTTCTGATGATGAAGATGAAGAGTGGCCCTCTCTGGAGAAGGCTGCTTCAATGGCTGCTGGTGACTACAGCGAAGAAGTGGAGGTGAATCCTGACGACGAGAGAGCCATTTCAATGTTCATGAATAAAAATCCACCATTGAGGTGAGAATAATTTAAATATGGTAATACTTAATTTACAGTTTTACACTATTCTCACACCATTGACAGAGTGAAAGCCTAAATTATGTTGCAAATAATATTTATTGATTATGATGGGCAAGAAAGTCCACTTGCAAATTTACAATATGAATGTAAATTAAAAAGACACCCACTAGCAACCCAATGCTGAACAATTCAGGTTTGGTCGAGAAGTTTACATTCCGTAAAAAAGTGTCCTCAAAGTCTGTGCGTGTACATGTTTTAATGATGTACTTTGGGCCTGCTTAAATGTGTTTTAGACGGACTCTTGCTGACATAATCATGGAAAAAATTACAGAAAAGCAGACTGAAGTGGAAACAGCAATGTCAGAGGTTTCTGGAAGACCTATGCCTCAGCTAGACCCCAGTGTAGTAGAAGTATATAAAGGAGTAAAAGAGGTGAGTTGAATTTCAAGGAAATTATTTTGTCACTTTTTTTTTTTTTTTTTGAGTTCTCAAACAAGATATAATTTAATTTGTGGATTTTTTAACACAATTTATTTATTTTGTTACAAATATTTAATTGTAATAATAAAGTGCAATTAAGCTAAATATCTGTCAAAAAAAACTTACAAAGGAATCATTTTATCATATTGTTGCAGTAATGGTAATGTCAATGCTTAAATGCACTCTAGGAAATTTGGCTTTTGTTCATAAATAGAAATGTAATCTTCATAACAGACCTATCCTGCAATTTTGTCTTACTATTTTGATTTGGGTTTGCTTTTGCCTGTGCAGTTTATGGGTTTTATATAACCAAGCATATATGTTAAATGCCCTTTATATATGACATAGTGCAAGTGTTCTGATTATGAGAAACAGTATGGCTGTCCAACTAAGTAAAATTAGATAAAGAAATGGGTGTAAAAACAAAAATAGCAAACACACCATATATCTATAAAGAAAAAACAAGTGTAATGTTAAACAGTACATTATTGCTGTGAAGATAAAAAGGTAGATTATACCTGACAATCTGATTCCCTTGACTCCTCCATGGCAGTATAGGACATCTGGGTATTTCCTATGGGGCTGGAGCCAGGACAAGTAAAAGAAGACAACCTGCAAGTATATAAGGGTCCCTCCTCCAGTGCTGTGTTTTCTCACTTCCTTTTATTACAATCGTATATTCTTGGGTATAATGTATCTTTTCCTTATCCTCCCATAGCATCATAGGACCTCTGTGTCATACCCAAGCAAATGAAAAAACAAATGAGGGTGCCCCTGAGATTTTTCCTGCCATATCTGGCATTGGTCGAGGCAAGAATATTGAATTATAATACTTAGTGAATGTGAATAGAAGTCCATCCTGCTGCTTTACAACAGTCTTGAAGGAATCTTTCTCCGTGCAGGACATGGCTAACACTCTGGTGGAGTGTGCTTTACGTCCTACTGGAAACTCCAGATTCATAGAGGTGTAAGCCTGCTGGATTCAAGATTTTATCCATCTTGCTATTGTAAATTTGGGGATGCGTTCTCTGTAAAGATAATGCTATTTTAAATCAAATTTTCGGCTATCTGTATTTTAAAAATTTCACTAATTAGAAAATTTTATCAATGAATTGGTAAGTATGCTGAATTCATTTTTCAGCAACTTACTATTCATTATATCTGAAACCTGGCGCCTGCCACAGACCAAGCTGGGGGATGGGAGTCTTGGGCTCCGACTGGGGGATGGGAGTCTTGGGCTCCGACTGGGGGCTGGGAGTCTTGGGCTCCAGCTGGAAGGAAAGGGAGTCTTGGGCTCCGGTTGGGGGGGGAAGGAAGTCTTGGGGTCCAGCTGGGGGGAAGGGAGTCTTGGGGTCCGGCTGGGGGGAAGGGAGTCTTGGGGTCCGGTTTCGGTGTCGGTGGTTAAAACCACTGAATTTTGAGGTCTGAAGGGTTCCCCTTTTGTCAAGTTGGACTTGTCTGTCCATCAAAAATTATCCCTCCTTCCACTATAAGGGAAATCAGTTGATCTGTGGCTGGATTTCTGTCCCATTGTCTCAGGAAACAGAGCTGCAGGGCCCTCATGAAACCAGGCCAAGGGCACCACATCTATGGAGGCTATTTCCTCTGAGGTCCATGGTTATTTTCTTGTTTTAGCTGCTCTATTAGATTCTGTCTTCTTGGTGGCAAAAACACTCCTTGTTTATTTGAGCGATTGTGAAGATTCAAGCTGGCTTTATTTCCAAATCCAAATCAAATCTTGCAGTACCTGTAAGTCTCTGACTGTATGAGCTTCTGCTTGAGTTGATGACTAAGAGGTTGTCCAGATACAGTAATACCTGAGTTCCTTCCAACCTCAGATTTGTGATTAAAGGAATCAAAACAAACCTGATGTCCGCTATTTCCAATATTTTTTTACGTTTATTTTACTCTCTTCATAACTCTGTTTACTAACCTAAAGTGTTGGTGGATGTGGCATGATTATCTCCAGGCTGAGGTGCATTGCAGTCTCTAAAAGGTCGATTCTCCCGAAAAGTGTGTTTTGGTTTTTTTATGTACCATTCCCTACCTTCTTCCTACTAAGTATCTTAAATTATGAGCTCTTATGGTAGGTTATGGGTGGAGTAGTTGGGCTCCCCTAGGATTGCAGTCTCCAGGTTGGGTTTTTCCCAAAAAAAGTAGGGGGACATACAGCATCAACTGGTCCCTGCCTAGTGGGCCTAAGGTCTGTGTAGATCAGTGTTTCTAAACCTCGGTCCTCGGGACCCCCTAACAGTGCATGTTTTCCAGGTCTCACTGCTGGAGCACAGGTGTGTTCATTACTAACTGACACATTTTAAAAGCTCCACAATTGGTACCCGTCACTTTTGAATCTTTAAGGAAACCTAGAAAATATGGACTGTTAGGGGGTCCTGAGGACCGAGGTTGAGAAACACTGGTGTAGATTTAGAAACCACCATTCTCTCATTTTCTTTTACCGTAGATTTATTGTGTGTCGCGATATTCCTGATTGAAATATTCTCATGTAAGATTTTCTGGGCCTATATAACCTTGCTTCTCTAGTTTCTACTTGAGAAGCTCTATAGATTTTTGCAGCATAAGACTTTCTTGTAGGATCCACACTGATTTTTCTCCTGAAAACTGTAAAGCCAATAGTTTAGACTTGTATTGGGCATCTGTGGCCTAGGCTTGAAGCCATAACACTCTTCTGGTGGCTGTGGCCGTTGTTATGGAATGCGCTGAGAGTTGTATGGAATCTAGCGATGCTTCACAAATCAATTCAATGGCCAGTTGTATATCTTGTATAATCTTTGTCACTATGCTTTTTTTCAAGTTCACCTCCACACGTGTAGAACGTCACTGTGGGTCTTAATTTGGCCTCAAAGATGGAATGCTGCTTCTTTGGTTTTACTTTCATCTTGCATTCCATACAGTCCCTGAAGGCGTTGGCGTCTTCCAGGGGGGAGTGTAGTTCTTTTGGATATACGCAATATAGCCGCATTCTACTTATGTGGTTTTCCCATCTGCGTGAATCTTCTGCTGCAAAGTGATAAATGCGAGATATTTTATTGTGGGAAAGTACTTTGCTATTTGGACGTTTCATTCCTCTGCAATTATGTCCTTGATAACCTGGGACACAAGGAATTTTCTGCCCTACTTCTTGCACTCTTTAAATATAAGTTCCTGTCTTCTTTTATATTAAGAGATTTTATCTATGAGTTTTAGAAAGGTTTCCCATAAAACCGGATTAAGCATGTCCTCTTTCTTGGAGGCCACCGATTCCATGGACAGTCTCCCGGTAAATATGCCCCCTTTTCAGGGTGTGATCCTTCTTAAATATCTGAAACGGAAGTCCTAGTCCTAGTCCTAGTCCTTTTGAGAGACATTTTCAGTAAATCCTTTTTTGTTGCGAATGCTTCCACTAATGCAGTTTTAAATTCTGTCATTTGTGATGACGGCTGTTGTTGTTGGTTATCTGTGCATGAAGGAAAATGCTGATTTTCTTATGCTTCTGCCATTTTTTTCTTTACTGGTTTCAAACCTAAAAGAAAAAAGTTGCGGCTTATCAGAAACACACCTACAAACTAAACAAATCTAACCTATCTAAAAATAAAAAGCTACACTGGCCTACCTGGACCTCCTAGTCTGTGACAATTTTTCCTCCATACTACCGGTTGAACGGGATCCATAAGACCAGGGTATCCTTGAGTGCCAAACTGCAAGAGCTGGGATCCCTGATAAAGTTTAAATACTTTCAGGTTCAAGGAAACTTGAATTTCAGGATAGTCCATAAGGAAGAAATTAGCAAATAGGAAAAAATTGGTTACAACAAAATCTCTAGCGTCCAGAAGTGCAATAAACAACACAAAGAGTTGACTTGTCCCCCGCAGCCTTCTGGAAGCAGATCGGGAGCTTCAAGACTAGGACCTGAAACATTAGAGCATTGGCTGCCAGGTAAGCCAAAAACCACCCCTAAAACAAACGTCTAGCCTTACTCCTAGCTAAGACAGGAAAAAGACATGCAGCACCGGAGGAGGGGCCCTTATATACTTCCAGGGTGTTGTCTTTTTCCTGTCCTGGCTCCAGCCACTTAGGAAATACCCAGAGGTCTTATGCTGCCATGGGAGGATAAGGAAAACTGCATTTAAGACGATTCCTGACATCAAAAGAATATACGAGGGCTAACATAAGCCCTGGCACATGGGTTGGCAGTTTTTTGGTAAGTTTGGCATCCGTTAGGATAGCATCACTGCTATTTCACAGGTTTGGTGCACTAGCACTAACTGCTCTCTTTATCTAGTTGTTAGGGCTGATAAACCTCTGGTTGTATGCCAGTGTTAGGCAGTGCGTTTTCTGATATTTGTATATAGATGTATGACTTTTTGCTCCATGAAGTTTAAGATGATCATTGTAAACAAAAAACAAACTACATGATCTACCAAGTTGCTATGGTTTGACATCTTGTTTCTTTTCAGGTATTGTCCTCATATCGTAGTGGTAAGGTGCCCAAAGCTTTTAAGATAATCCCAGCACTTGCAAACTGGGAGCAAATCCTATACATTACAGATCCTGAGAGTTGGACTGCTGCTGCAATGTTTCAGGCTACACGGTATTTGCAATAACTTTTTTTTTCTGTAAATATTTCCCCTTATATCTCTATTGATTTTTTTTTTTTTTGTTTATTTTTACTATTACATTTTTAATAAATGGGGTACACAAAGGAAAAAAAGGGAATGGTGGGGGGCGGTCACAATGCAAACAGTGTAAATAACTGTAATTATGACATCTAAATCTTAAATCATGCTTCACGGTTATAAACTTTGAGCAGACCCAACAAAACTGAGAGGAGAGGGTAGAAAGAAGGAGGGGTAGAGGAACAGGAGTCTATAGCAGAAATATCAGAGATAGCTATTTTTCTAAGACATAATCCCAAATACCACAGTATGCATCATTCACATTTCTTTATTAGAGGAAATTAGACATTCCAGAGATTCACGTCTAATGGAGAAGCCAGAGGCATTATGTTTGGGAGCTTGTGTGATCTACTCTACCTATTAAAACCATAAAAAGAGATGAGGATTTTGTGGAATAAGGGTTTCCATAGTATAACAAAAATTAAATCTTGGTCACTACTTTGGTTAGGGATGGTGGGAGGGGGGATTTTCAGAGTTGACTAACAAGTGTTTTAGCAGCTAACAAGATATAACCTCTCACATAGCGGTTGTCTGAAAATAGTTCCAAGAGATATAGGTATAACATGGAGATCTTCTTTACACAACTCAGAAGCTAATGGGGCAATCTCCTTCCAGAAAGGGACCAGTCTCTTAGGTGGGCTGATATATGGCCAAATCTGGGAATGTAAGTCCCCCTACTTTTTTTTTTTTTTTTTTTTTTTTTTTTTACGCTTCTTTTTTAAACTTAACCTGTAGACTGCAATCCTGGGGGGGGCCCAACTACTGCACACACAAACTGCTCATAATTAAGAAACGTAGGAAGAAGTTTGGGAATGGTACATAAAAAGTACACGATTTTTGGTAGAACAGACCTTTTTGCAAGGAGATCTCATGCTGCATCCACTAACGCATTAGGGCCAAAATCCTGGGCTACGGACGTCTGGAGAATTACGCACTCTGTGTGCGTAATTCCCCAGTCAGCTATGATGTACGCGCGAGGAGATATGCATTTAAATTATAGGCGGAGCTAGGCATTTAAATTAGGTAGCGGGCGGGGGAAGGCCCATTACGTCCGCAGACCAAGTCGTAAATTTTAAGATAGGAATCTGAACATGTAAGTGTCCAGATTTTACTAACTTGAGCGGTGAGTGCAGGGGGCGTGCACGTCCCGCTACGCTGTCGTACCTAAAGACCGCACTTGGCCGTAAGACATGCATTGGTATGGATCCAGCTCTAGGTTAGTAAGCTGAGTTATGAAGGGAGTATTATAAACTTTAAAAACATTGGAAATAGTGGAAGGTATTTGGGTACCTAGGACCAGATTTACTAAACTGTGGGTTTGGAAGATGTGGAGATGTTGCCCATAGCAACTTTAAAGACCGCATATACGCAATCTACGTAATGAAGCAATATGTAGTTTACGTAAAATAGTTACTACGCATGCGTAGTAGCTACTATCGGGAAATTAAGACCGTATGTGGAATACGTACGGTGTTGTGAAGCCGGGCCTTAATCTCTACTGTCTAGCTTTCTCCTTATTCATCTGCTGCTGCACACATATCCTGCATCTTTATCTTCCATACATGTTGTTCTGCTATTTTTTTTTTACTAACAAATCAGGCGTGAACCCTTTCTGGAATTGAATCGCGTTATGAAGTGGTGATATGTAATACGGGTCTACTAGAACATGTCAAACTAGTAACTCTACACAAAAATGAACATACAGACAAATGACTTTGACAATATAGAAGACAGGGAAACTACAAAAGAGGGGTTGCTTGTTCATTAGTTGAACCTAGGAAACCTGCAGGGCTGGAAGATGTGAAGGCGATCCAGGTAGGAGGGGCAGAGGTAGCTCAGTTCATCTCGTTAGCCAGGAGTAGTGGAGGGGGTGTTTGGAAGGCAGGGGAGGACTTAAATTCTAGCCAACAGAACCAGGCTGCTGTAAATATCTGGGCCTGGTCTGGGAAGGAGAACATCAGATCTTCCATTGACATATCATAGTCCATGCATTGGAACCATTCTGAGATGGATGGTGGCTGGTCACACTTCCAATGCTTCGGGATCAGGGATTTTGCAGAATTGTTGAGGTGTTTGAGGAGGGATTTTTTGTAGCGAGAGATGGGCATTGGCTCCTGTGTCACAAATGAGTTAAGCTGTCTGTGGTTAATGGGCAAATGCACTTTCAATTGATTTGTTTAGCTCATGGAGCCTCAGCCAAAGCACCAGGGGGTGCATGTCCAGGCAGAGCAGTTAATCTTGGGCTGGGCAGCGCTGGTAAGAGGGCCAAGGGAGCAGTAGGCAGTTCACAGGCATTCGGCACAAAAGGGTACCTTGACTCTAGCAGGAACTGGAGCAGTGGAGAATGCTCCAGGGCTCAATGAAGGGGCTCCCTCCTGGAGAGGATGGCAGAGATGTGTAGCTGAGCCTGTGGGACATAGAAGGATGCCCCTGGGACACACAACAACTAGCCCACTCTGTTAATCCCTCAGACTGAGGGAAGAGGAAGGCAGATGAAGCTGGCAGGGGGAGTCAGAGCAGCACAGTGTCGCAGTGGCAGCCCAGGGAACAGTTTTTACAGTCCGGTGGACACTGCCACTCCAGTGACAAGTGTGCTGGTTGTCCCTATCAGCTCAGGCAGTCAGCTGGGTCTGCAGGTGGACTCCTGGCCGCGGTGATGATCGGCTCCACGCGCCGCACTGGATATAATATGGCGGCTGTCTACCCTTTCTACTGGTCAGCAGCACAGCGGCATCCAAACCCAGGCTCCCCGCAGGGAGCAAGGACAGCGGAGGAGGGCCGGCAAGGGGATCTCCTCACCCAGGGAGTCCATAGGGGGACAGTGGAGCAGGGAGGCCGAAAGGCCCGGTGGTGCCCTGGTGAGCACGCCTTCCCTGGGGACCTCCGGACCGCCACGGGTCAGCAAGGGATCTTGGTCCGGGCTCTGGGCGGTCAGGTATGGTTCAAGTAGTGAATAAGTGCTTAGTTGGAGGTTTGGAACCCCTAAAAAAACTTGATTTTTGGGAAAGGCTGTGGTGCTCTTGTAGCTTGCGTCTTCTCTCTCTGGCAGCCAGACCATGCCCCTGTTCTGCTATTTTTGTACTGTATTTTATTTTTGAATTGCACTTGTATTGTATTCCTTATTTATTTGAACTTGTACCTTTTCTGTAAATTGTGTTGTATATGTAAATGCTGCCTTTGTACGGAGCATTAATAATAATGGCACACCAGTGATCAGATAAGTCCATATGTTCAGGATGATTGCAATAAAGGTGCTCCAACAGGGCTTCAGAGAGCTCTGTTTTAGTATGGGGATCAGATAGCTTGGGAATCTCCAAAGTCGAATGGGTATATTAATACGCTTGGCGTCCCGTGTCCAGGTCACTGCAGAACTATTTGCAATGACAGAGTGTTGAAGTTACCATTTGTCAGTGAGAATGAAGTCTATATTGGTTTATTTATTTTTCTTTCTGTCCTTACCAGGATATTTTCTTCAAATTTGCCTGAACGTATGGCACAGCGTTTCTACAACCTAGTTCTGCTCCCTCGCGTGAGAGATGACATTGCAGAATACAAGCGCCTCAACTTCCATCTTTATATGGCTCTAAAAAAGGCTTTATTTAAACCTGGTGCCTGGTTCAAAGGTATGCCGTTAAATGTGTTAAGTGGAGCAGAGCAACAATATAGTGCTTGATACTATGCAGAAAGTATAAGGTATCTAGATCTGATGAAAGCATAATGGTTCCATCAGATCTAGATACCTCATACTTTCTGCATAGCATCTCCTACTTTACAGTGTGTTCGATGGTGGGCAACCATCCAAATAAAGGAAAAGATATGGATGGGGAAATTACAGATGGAGAGGAGGATGTTAAGAAAAGGAGACAAGTCTATTCTTGGAAAATAGGTAGAGGAGGCACAAAAATAGGAAGCCCACAGTTCCTAGACTTTGCAGAAGGACCTTACTATTTCAAATGCATGTCGTTAATTCCATTCTGTAGAACTATTAAATATAACGTTTGTTGAGCACGGCCTGCAAGGTAGTCGTAGTAGGCTGATGCACAATCCTTGTCTTCATTAGTAGTTACAAGTTGCATGCATGTGTCCTTGCAGCACTGCAAGTGTGGCTGGTGCTAAGTTTGTGTGCACCTGATCAGTGGTTGCACATTCTGCTGGTTCAGCCTCCCATGTACACTGCATAGACATAAAGCTACTTTTTATGATGGAACGAGATGGTGAAAACTGGAAAGGTTAACTAAAATGAAATAAAAATTAGCTGCATGAGTGCTTCTATACTTAAGAATGATAAAGTCCTTCATACACATTGTACGTATAATGTGGATAATCAGATGTATACTGATCTGGATATTCCATTCTAGGTATTCTCATTCCACTCTGTGAGTCTGGAACCTGCACCCTGAGAGAGGCAATTATCATTGGAAGTATCCTGACTAAGTGCTCTATCCCAGTTCTTCATGCCAGGTACCTGTGTTTTCATTTACTAAAGATTAGGATACAGTAACTTCATCTTAAATGTACATTTTTGTTTGAATTTGCAGTAAAATCACATTCTAGGATTAACCAATCCTGTAAAATCCTGCAGTCTCAGCTGTTAAAACTTTGTATTTTGTGTGTTGAATCATGTATCCGACTCAAAAGACGGGTATCCCTGATAATAACAAATGCGTATTTAAACTTCCATACAAATACTGGATTAACACACAATTGCCTTGTAAATTTAAAAAAAAATAACAGGATATTATAAATAACTATTGGAAATGTTTGTTTATAACCTCTGTTGGTAACTTGCTGTTTAAGAACAATGGACCAGATACAAACTTAGACGGTGGTCCTATGACTGATCCCCGCTGCAGTCAAAATTACGTATGGACGAGAAGAGGCCACTCCCCTTGTTCATACGGATTTCCACCAGCTCACCCCTACCTTAACATATCCGCACCGTCCCCATGTGTGGTTTGTACGTAAAGGCCTATAGCCAGCCCTTAATGTACTATTTCTTTCTATAGTTTACTAGATGTTTTATGTATGGCTTCAAGTTAATGCCTGGATTGTTCTTACTTCCATTTACTACTTTATCCTGCCTAGCTTACAAATAATGGGCCGGATCCACAACAATGTACATCGGTGGAAATACGTCCGTCAGATGCCGAGATCAGCTACTACGCATGCGTAGTAACTATTTTACGTAATCTACGTTTCGTTACGTAGATTGCGCATGCGTAGTAGCTGACCTCGGCATCTGACGGATGTATTTCCACTGATTTACGTTCTTGTGTATCCGCCCCAATATATCTTTAATTTAGATTTTTTTTTTTGCAATTTTGTTGAACAGTGACATTGGGCCTTAGTATTGTTCAGTGTATGGTGTCTAGTATTTAAAGCGAATTTGCTGTGTGGGAACATTATCGATTTAAGCAGTTCTTGCTGTAGCAAGCTTGCTACGATTATTTATAAATTGTTAGAAACCCAGTGTATCTGTAGCTTCTTCACTGTCCTTTCTATTCTGTGTCTTTAAACTATCATGAGATGCTTGTTAAATCCCACAGCACTGAAAAATTACTTCTAACCAATTATATCAATATATATAATTAGAAAAATTACACGGTAGTAGTAGGTAAAGAATCAAAGAAAAATCTTGGAATCATAAACTGGATTCATTTTAGAATAATAGAATAGCAGTGTTACTAATATTATAAAATATACATTGCTCACAAATCTACATATTTAACTTCTACTTATCTTGTTTACATCCTTTATCTCATACTAGTGCGGCTATGCTGAAAATAGCAGAGATGGAATATAACGGTGCCAACAGTATCTTCCTCCGGCTGCTAATAGATAAGAAGTATGCTCTTCCTTTCCGTGTACTTGATGCCCTGGTCTTCCATTTCTTGGCATTCCGCTCGGACCGTAGGGAGCTCCCAGTGCTGTGGCACCAAAGTCTTCTTACACTATGTCAACGCTATAAGGAAGATATGTCCTCTGAGCAGAAAGAGTCATTACTGGAGCTTCTGCGAATTCACACTCATCCACAGATATCCAACGAGATCAGACGTGAACTTGCAAACTCCAAATCCAGAGATCTAGAGCTTGGAATGCCTATGGGCATGGACTGAACCACAGAGTTCAGAAAGTGGATGTCATCTATTATAAGGAACTAGCCTTCTACATATTTGCTGTGTATAGAAATTGAAGCAGTGAAATGGTTTGTGAAATGAACAAGTGCGTAACATCTACAAAATATACCAGTTTGTTCCAATGACTTCATTATTCAAGGAAAAATGCAATAGATATTTATGAAATATAATCATTTTTGTTATAGGTCCAAAATGTTCCTTGTCTTGTATTAAAACAGTTCATTTAGAACAATGTTCACTTGGCTGATGATATCTGCATTTTCTCAAAGAATTTGTATTTTTGTAGTGAGTGCTGTGCAATACAATACACGTGTTTCTTATACTAATTACATATTTGTGCGTTTTGCCTGCCCACTTGGATATTGTATGGTGAACAATGGATGTTCCATCAGAAATGCAATGCAGTTAATTACCATGGACCAAAATCAGACCTCCGCTGCAACTGTGCTACGAGTGCAGGGGCGATCCGGAACTAGATCTCCTTTGTGTCCTTTCTGCTGCTTCCCCACATAAAATTGGGCTTGGAAATCTGGAGTGCACGTAAGTGTTAACTCAGCCCTTGCTGTACCATTTAAATTCCTCCCACCTTGCATACTCTGCATACGCAGCCTGCCTCTCCTTCAGAAAAGCTTCCAGGATCAGTGCCGGAAGCCTCGCACACGTGCAATCCAGAGTCTGGTCCCATGTGATTGAAAACACAACATTTGCTTAAGATAGTTATTCTTAAAAACATTACACACATTACATTAAGAATCAATGTGTTATTAATTAGGCAAAGACTAATTGAGCATTTGATATTGTGGCTCTACATTGTAGTTACCAGAACATTGTAACTTTCAGTGTTGCCTCAACAAATTCAGCTGGGTGGTAATGGTTTATAGAGACATTCAAGTTTTTGTGGCTGTACATATGGTAGTGGCAGTCAAAACTACATATGCTACACATATAGCCAGTTAGCCTGAGTAGTCCTATTCTTTCTACATGGGTATGGAGGCAAACTGAAGAGAACCAGATAAAATAAAAGCTAAGTGTTTTCTGCCGTGCTTATGTTGCGTGTTTTCTGCCGTGCTTATGTTGCGTGTTTTCTGCCGTGCTTATGTTACGTGTTTTCTGCTGTGCCCCGGAAAAAAGAAGGGTTTTTCCTTGGTCTCACATGGGACTGGTGACAATGTGAAAGGTGTCGGGTTGTTTTTCAACCCAGGTTTATCACATTCCAGCCGATTACATAGATTTCTTTACTATTGCTAAGGCAACTGTATACAAATCTCTACTTAGTGCTGGTAAAAAAAAATATATATATTTTCAAAGTATAGGGTATGCTGATGCTTGTAGTGCTACAAGCACCAGCATGCCCAAGGCTGCCAGGGTATGCTGGTGCTTGGAGAACCACAAGTGCCAGCATGCCCTGTCACCCTGTGCCAAACACAACATAGTAATGCCCCCCTAGACACATAATAAAAGATGGGGCTGGTCCTTAACATTAAAAAATGATTTTCATTTATTACATTAAATACATTACATACATTATAAGTATTAATAAATTATTATTCTAAACATTAAATATATAAAGCACATAAAATACATTAAATAAATTTGATATATTAAAATACATTACATAAATTAAAACTATTAATAAAATACATTACATTAAATACATTTAATAAATATAAAATTATTAATAAAAAAAGTACTTACCAGCTTGGACATCCTGGCGCTAATTACGGCTCTGCTGTCATTGGGTCCTATTTATACCCTTGGCCAGCATGGGAACATGAGTTGCGTCACTCTCAAAGGGTTTTTTTTTTTTGCCTAGACCTCGCACCGGATTAAAAGCTTACATGATTGGATCCCATACAAGGGATTAATAATTTTGATGTATTGAATTTATTTATTTTAATGTACATTATGTATTTAATATTTAAATAACGCTAATATCTATACACATTGATTTACAATGTTAAACAATAATAATCATATGGCACAGGTATGAAAGAATTACTTCATTTATTAAGAACAATATATTAAAAAAACTATGATGTGGAATAGAATTATGAACTATTAACATATGTCATTGACCCATATTACTACGGTATCGGACACTTTAGGGGAGGGCACGACGCTGAAAGTGTTCATGATTCTGTCTGGGTACTCTTCACGGATCTTGCTGATTACATATGTAAATAGCATTGCTCCCTGTAAATTACCGGTCCTCAGACCAGATTGTGCTATAACGAGTGTTTAGCACACTTCCAGCTCCTGAGTAACTCAGTACTAATAAAGGTGTGATGTCCGTATTGCCCTGGGCAGGCCATCGCAGCGTGGCTATCCACCCTGTCATATAATTGTGAATAATTGGAATTGCAAGGGTTCCTAACCCCCTCCCCCTCCTTCATCAGAGTCCGGTCATTGGTTGGATCGGACAACAGTGTGGGCAATACGGACATCACACCTTTATTAGTACTGAGTTACTCAGGAGCTGGAAGCATGCTAACCACTCCATGTATCACAATCTGGTCTTATGACCGGTAATTTACAGGGAGCAACGCAGACACTATTTACATATTTGGGTCAATATGACATGTCAATGGTTTATGATTCTAGTTCACATCATAGTTTTTTAATATATTGTTCTTAATAAATGAAGTAATTCTTTCATATCGGTGCTATATGATTATTGATGTTTATTAACATTGCAAATCAAAGTGTATAAATATTAACGCTGTTATTTAAATATTCTTATTTGGACCTTGTGTCTTTTTTGGGGGGTAGCACACTAACCCACTATTATGGATGCTGTTTGATGTAATTTTATATTTCTAAATAGCGCCCATAGATTGCTATTTAAATTATGTGTTTAACTGTGTGGAATAATTTTTTTATTAGTTTTAATATATTGAATGTATTTTATGTACTTTATATATTTAATAAATAATGTTAAGAATAATATATTTTTAATACATTTAATGTATGTGATGTAAATTATTTTAATGTTAAGGGCTGACCCTTTTATAATGTATCTAGGGGGGCCATTACTATGTTGTGTTTGGCACAGGATGACAGGGCATTCAGGTGTTCTTGTAGCACTACAAGCATCAGCATGCCCTGACGCATTTAAATTCATAAAACCCAAGAAATTCTTGGGAGATGTGAAAGGGTCTGACATGGGAAATTCCCAGGTTTTTGTGGCCTTATAGTGTGGTTTTTGTTTTTTTTGTTTTTTTTTTTTACACCCCAGCATTTCCCCCGAGAAAAACCTGTGGTGATGTAAAAGGGGTATTCGTCACCAAAAGGAAAATAATTTCCAGAAGCAAGGAATTTTTGCACACCAAATACACGCTAATCACGCATATACCCCAACTCTCATTTCCCAGCCTCCATTACTATCAAAGCTGTTTCAAAGACTTGCCTACATTTGTTTCATGCACTTCTTTTTCTCACACAATCTTCTGGATCCTCTGCAGGCTTTTGTTCCCAACACTCCACTGAAACTGAAATGATTATGGTATTCAATGATTTAATCACTACTAAGTCTAAGGGTCACTACTCTTCTAATTCTATTAGGGCCATATTCAATTAAGAATACGTGCCGCAATAAAAGGGAAAAAATTAGCACTACGCATTTTCCTATCTATTACGGTAGATGAGAGGTGCGCATAAAAAACTTTCCCAAATAATACGCGGCATTATTGAATTGAATAATTGAATCTGGCCCTTGGAGCTTTCTGCTGCTTTTGACAATGTTGCCACTTTCTAAACTTTCTTCCCCTGTGGGTTGGAGTACCACATGATTCAGTGTCAGGTCTTTTCTATCTTTTCCTCTTCACTTGGACAACAAATAAAATCATTTGGTTCTCAATATCATCTGCATGCAGATGATACACAAATGTACCTATCCACACCTACCTATCCACAATTTCATCTTGGATGTCCTCCCGCCATCTCAAACTTAATCTTTCAACAGAACAAATAATATTTACACCTGCCAATAAAAGTGACCCAACTGGTCTCTCTATTTCTGTTGACAACAATAATCCCTACTTATAAAGCTTGACTTTGAACTGTCATATGTGCCCCACATACAATCTTTTTCTAAATCCTGTTACACACAACTAAAAAAAGATCATAGAATCATAGAAAGTGATGGCAGATAAGAGCCACATGGCCAATCCAGTGTGACCATTTGTTTATTTAAAACTATACTGACCTTAGACCCTATTTACGTTTAAGATTTAGGATACCATTATATTTATCCCAAGCATGTTTATACTGTTCTACTGTGTTAGCCTTAACCACCTCAGATGGGAGGCTATTCCACTTATCTATCACCCTTTCAGTGAAGTAATTTTTCCGCACATTTCGTCTGAATCTACCGCCCTCCAGGTGCATGATTTTGCATTTTTTGGCAATAAACTGCGGTTGCCACACTCTTGACCATTCCTCCAGTCTACCTAGATCATCCCTCATTTTCTGTACCCCTCCTGGCGTGTCTACCCTGTTTACATATCTTTGTGTCATCTGCAAAAAGGAATATTTTCGCCTCAATACTACAGGCAATATCACCTATAAAGAAATTAAATCTGTCAGATGATTAACAAACATGGAAACATTTTTTTGCCATACCAAAAATTCCTCTCAGTCTGCTACTAACACTGCTGTGTGACTGGATCATACAGAGCACTTTGACCATACAACCTGGCTGGTCCATTTTGTGATATATACTATTTGCCCTTATGTATCATTCCACAATGTCCTATAGAGTATAAGCTTTCAGGCAATGCCCTCTTACCTATCCAGTTTGTTACCACCCAGTCTTATTATAATGATTTGGTAAAATTGTAAAGCGCTATGTAATCGGACTAATATTTTAGCATTATTACAATAAGCACACAAATGATTATTAGAACAGGAATGTTTTTAATAGAAAAATACAATTCTTGGATCACACTGATAGTACTGATCAAACTATAACTTTACACCATTTACACCATAACTTTTTATAGTTGACACTTTTCAAGGTAAACACTACCAAAAACGTTATGCAGTCGGAGAAAGCATAAAGTGCAGGAAAAAATATAAGTAGTAAGTTACTTCAGAAAACGAAATAAACTCAGAGTAGCTTCCTTTCTGCAGACCACTCATTTTCCTCACCTGCTCTCCACTCTTCTGCTAAGGGCTGGTAAATTGTACACCACATTGTTAAAAGTGTTTAATTTTTCTCTGAGAATTTTACAGTGGAGAACAACAAAACTACTCTCCTAAAAAAACTGAGCAGTACTAGACTGTAATGTGTGAGGAATTAACTGTCTTAAAAAAATAAACCAATATCTTTGATGTCATCTAAATATAAAATTGTGAGTAAGAGTAGACATCACGAACTGTACGAATAAGTATGGCGTTACTACTGCAGGAAAGGACGTAACCATTCTTCAGAAAAAGAAGATTCGATCATAAGTTGGGCATTCTGCAACTCAACCTGGAGAAAGAATGTAGTACAACATAAGTTATTCATTCCAGCATGGTACTAAACAGTTTCCAAACTCAGGACCTGATTCACACTTAAGAATCTTCTTAAAATAAGAACTTAAAGTCACTCCTGGGGAAAACCATGTTGATTGCAGGGGGAGTCAAGCTAACTGTATTATTTGCATGCAGGGATATATCTTTGAATTGCTTACTGCACACAGATACTGACCAGCTTTACTATTACACTGTTATTTAGACTTAGGCTGGGAAATATCACCTCTCAACACTAGGACTGTTTGCAACAGATGAAATATGACTCCCTTGCAATCACCATGGTTTAGCCCAGGTGGGACTTTAAGTTCTTATTTTAAGAAGATTCTTAAGTGTGTATCAGGTCCTCAGTCCCCAAATCTCCCCAACAGTTCATGTTTTACAGATCTCCAAACAGAACAAGGGATATAATGATGCCACCCGTGGATCTTGTTGGTGAACCCATGGTAACCACTATACTAAGGCATTCATTTGGGAAAATTAAGACAGACAGGAAGGGTCCCCAAGAGCATAGTATACTGATATCATAAACATTCACAGATGGTAGTGTCAATATTAAATGAAGTTAATATAATTTAACTTATTTATAATAATGTTATTACTAACTGTAGGTGTTTCAATCATTGATGCCAGATATGCAGTCATCTCCTCTGCAGGGCGGTGAAGCACATTCCTACTGTACATTGCTAATATAACACAGGCAGCGCAGATCAGGGAAGGTGCCAGATTTGAGAGATTATAATCTGTGAAAAAACAGAAATAATGAAGCTTTGTTGTATTACATGCAAATTACAAATAAACTTAGAATATATTGCTTACACATTTGCCAAAATATTGAAGTACAGAATAATGACATAACATTACACTGTGATGGTGGTAGATAGATATCCTGCAGGTTAATACATACCAACTGAGCATAAAGTGATAAATTTGTGCGAATGTATCCGTAAAGTGCTGCGCACCTCTACAGGTATTACTATTCGTTGCAAAATGTGGTCAAGGAAGTCATGTGATATTATTACCACTAAGTTCCACCGCAAATTGCCAACAACAATGATTTCCCATTCCTGAGCAAAGAAAAAAACTGCTGTAAATACACATACAGACATCATAAAAATGGTTACAAATACATTTTTAATTATTTCAGTATATGTGAACTGTAATAGGGATGATTGAGACTTATGAGAAAACTTTCACAGTGCACAGTACTAATACTGCAAAAAGGAGAAACTATAAGTAAGTCATTTTATGTATTCTTTTTGTGGTAATGAAAAAGATCAGGTGCTAGAATCATCGTCCTCCCCCTTCAATCTCTACTCAATGCTGCTTCCAGGCTCAACTTCCTCTTATATAGCACTATCAGATTATGTAGCGCTTTACAGAGAATATTTCACATTCACATCAGTCCCTGCTACATACTAAGGACCCTAACACATCCATACACTGTAGGGTAATTTATTCAGCACCCAGTTAATCTACCAGCATGTTTTTGGACTGTGGGATGAAACTAAATCACACGAAGAAAACTCCACACAGATAAGGCCTAGCATGGGAATGGAACTCATGACCTCAGTGCTGTGAGGCACAATGGCTACTCACTGAGCCACTGTGCTGCCCCAAATTTGGACTGACGTATAGCAGTTATTCTGACAACTAGTCTCTCTTCTAAGAAGAACCTTACATCCTTTGAACCCCACACATTTCCACACTTGTCTCAGACATTGATATCCATGGATGGTTTGCTGAATTGTTGGACAGACTAAATAAAAACAGAAGACATTTTCTATATTTCATTTTGTAATATCCACAGTTTAAGTTGAGTTGGCTTTAAACAAAATAAAACTAATCTATAAAAAAAAAAAATACACTATACCTTTATTAAATTATGTGGAACAGAGTAAGCGGTGTAGAATGCCAACATTTCAATAGTCAACTTCCCTGAACCTCTCATCTTAGATGCTAAGAGAAGGCATACTGAGGCCAGAAGCTGCAGCTTATGTTTCTCTAATGGAAACAAAGACAAGCATATTCGGATGTAGCTCATAGCAAGAGGAAAGATACCCTCTTCACAGCACTCTTGTTCAGAAACCTAGGATTTGAAGGACAACAGAAATGAGAAATAATACTATAAAAGTTTCAAAGTCAAACACAGCCTGGTTATTATTGCTGCACAAACTGGCAGTTTCTTCTACAACTTATAGACTAACCAAGAGGTGTTTTAAAGACAGGGATATTATTGTTATTATTATTAACAATAATATTTATTAATAAGGCACCATACTGTTTCATATACAACACAATTAACAGAAAAGGTACAAGATCAAATAAATAAGGAATACAATACAAGTACAATGCAAAAATAAAGTATAGTACAAAAATAGCAGAACAATATATATGGAGAATAAAGATGCAGGATATGCGTGTAGGAGCAGGTGAATAAGGAGAGAGATAGACAGTAGATAGAGAAGGTGGGAATTAATGAGGACAAGGTAGAGGGGTAAGGAGGGAGGAGGTAGAGGTAGTGCGCTTGGAGAGGAAGATGAGTCTGGCAGAACAGAGGAAGGCTGGAGAGAAGAATCTTTCAGTAGTCGAGACAGGAATGAATGAGAGAGTAAACGAGCGTTATAGTGGCATTTGCGATTAAGAAGGGTCTGATGCAAGCTATGTTGCATAGGTGAAAGTGGCAGGACAATGAGAGGGCACAGATGTGAGGGGTGAAGGAAAGTGAGGAAGCAAGGATGACGCCCAGGCAGCGGACTTGAGTGGAAGAGGAGATGGCGCAGTGGCCGATAGTAATGGTAATAGAGGGGGTAGAGGGGATAAGTGAAGGAGGGAAGACTATGAGGAAATGGCCGAGAGGCAATCTGACACTTTGAACAGTAGAGATGGGGAGAGGTCAGGGGAGAAGAAATAGATTTGAGTGTCGTCGGCATAGAATGAAGAACACAAAATCTATACTGCAGGTATAGAAGCATATCTATTCCTTGCAATGATGGTTATTTCTGTGATATTACCTGATTTAAATTATCATTTGGGCACAGTGTCTACTTCGCACTATGCAAGTTTTGACATTTTCGCTTATGTTAGATGACCAAACTTATATAATTTCCTATGAAATTCATTGTGATGCTCAAGCTTACATCACCCTTTTTAATTCAATATACATATTTGTTAAAGTAGTTACATTTTAGCTATAAAAGAAGGTGACACATTGCTATCTTTCAAATGTCAGTGTTTATAATGCTACCATATATCCAGAAATTCTTGCTTAGAGGACCAGATTGGATTAAACATATGACAGTCTGCAAACTTACAATATTTCCTTACATTTTTTAATACACACTTCCATTAATGTCATTGGACCTGATTCACAGTTAAGAAGGGAGATAAGAACAAATGGGTTTACATTTATATGCTTGGCAATCCCTTGACACAGGCTTAATTCCAAAGGCAGCCTTATCTTCCTGTGCGTGTGTATGTTCTTAAGTAGAAAAAATATGCACGTCCTTAGCAGAAGCCCTATTTAAATGCCTACCCCCGCTCACTTTTCTTATGTTTCTTCTAAAGTTGGACTGGCACGTCTTCTTACTTATCTTGTTACGAACGGCTTTGTAAATTGCTCTTAATGGCTCACCATTCTTAATACCTATGTAGATTGCATAAATAAAAGTTACGCCATTCCTAAAAATCCGCACAGAAATAGCAGCAGCTTCTTTACTGTGAATCAGGTCCATTGTTACAAAATAACCTTGTTCCATTAGCTTAGATCTATATACCAGCAATACAATAGTTTTCTAGCCAACATTTTCTGCACATGCCCTGCATTAACAAGCATAGCACACTACCCTGCAGTACTGGTTAGTGTCATTTTATAGTATGTACCAAATTTATCACAAAAATAAACTAAAAAAAAGTCTCACTAACAGCACATATTAAACCATTCTAAGCAAAATTCTAACTACCAGAAAAGAAAAAAAAAATAGAAGAAGTTTGGAACTATATATATATTGAACTTACCAAGTACTGATATCTATGACATAACAGTCTAATTAGCAGTAATAATTTTTTTTAACAATAGTACTAAATAAATACAAAATTATTAATTACTAAAATTTCCTTACCCACTATAATGCCCAAAAATAGGATGTGCTTTACCAAATCACAAATATGGCCTATAACTATAAATAATTAGCAAGCATATCACTTAAGAGAAATGAAAAACTCACTAAATATCAAAACAAAACTACAATCTAACTATGACTAAAAGAAAAGGAGAAATAAATAAAATAATAGTACAGGTTTTATAAATTTATCAATAAAAGTAGGCAAGGTGGAAACAGAGAGAAAAGACAAAAAATTGTTATGCTCAGCCTAAAATAACACAAGAAAAAAATAAAACCAAGAAAAGAGATAAGGATAACAAGTAAATGATACTCAGCGCTTGAATGGGTCCAACGGTGTATTCATAAGGACAACTCCGGTGGGGGTGACCCACTGGGAACATCCACTTTAAGTATCAGGTATGGAACAGGTGCAAGTGCAATAATAAAAAAAAAAAGAACACCACCCCCTACCTATGCACGCTTAATGAAGGAAATTTAAAAAGATTTGCGAAATGTAAGTAGGTCCAATAAGGTGCATTTGCACTGTGCCAAATCGGCAGCTCACATCACATAGAATAGAATCTGTCCCATGTGATGATACAATAAATAAAATGTTAGAATACATTTAATAGAAAGGTTGTTTTGTATTATATTGCAGATGACATTTAGGGCCCAATTCAATTGACCGCGAAGGCGGGAACACATATTAAAATCTGCAAATTTTACTTACTGTCATAGACGGGAATAGACGCACTTTGCACTTATTCCCGTCTTTGTAGTTAATTTGGGACCATAATGTTATAATATTTAAATAATAAAAAACAATAGCATACGCTCCCAACATGACCCATTCCATTAGGTACAAAATACTCTGCTCCTCAGGTTCCAACTGTCAGTTACTATGGTAATAGTTTTTTTTTATTCTTTAAAAAAAAAATCAGTTACTTCATTTAAACCAGGTGAGTGACAGTTGGAAGCTCCGTAAATATTTTAAATTGTACCTAATGGAATGAGTCATGTTGGAGGGTCTGCAGTAGTATGACAGTGGTAAGTTGCTAGGTTGTACATATGGCATGGGTTTGAAGGGCATGACTTAAACACTAGTGGCCTAGATGGAGCGATTTGGAGGAGGGGACAGGAAAGAGAGGGGTAATAAATAAATAAATAATGAGGGAAAGGAAGGGGCTAGAAAGGGATAGATAGATAGAGGAGGGGAGTTAAGAAATGGGTGAGAAAGAGAGAGAGAGAGAGAGAGAGAGAGAGAGAGAGAGAGAGAGAGATGCAGAGAAGAGAAGAGGAGAGGTGTGTTTTCTGAAATATGGGTTTTCTATTATAAGGGCGTTACCTTCATCATCCAAGTAGCCAATAACTTAATCATGTCCAACGTTACTTCTGGTTGGTGGCAATACGAGCTCGCATTTTGCTCTCTTTGACATCTTTCTTGTGCTAAAAGGTTCCATAGAACTCGCGGGTCTCGGAGCATCAGTGGGTCTGACATTGTCTGGACAACTGAAGGCAAACTCATGCCGATGAAATGTGCAATATCAATGTTCCTATGCCAACGCCTCACTTCCTATGAAGAGCCGGTGAAGAGCTTTTCTTTGGTAGCCGACGGGCCTGTAGGTGGCGCCTATAGCACAAAAATAGCTACAAGAAAAGTTGTCCGAAAGCTGTGTCGTGTAAGTGCTAAAGTCAGGGTTTCATTTTTCTCAGTACTGTGCAGTATAGTCTTAATGTGTGCATATATTATATTTATTTCAACTCCCTAAATCAGATGCACCCCGTTATGAAATGATCATAGAAACTTCCAATAGGAAATATCTGATCTTAATAGCAAAGCTTGTATTTGCTTAAGTTTACTCATTTAAATAAAAAAGAAATATAAGTGTAACATAGGTGCATGTTAAAGTGCATAATAAACATATTTAACAGCACTGTCTCTTTTGATCATTTGATCTATTAAATTTATTTGATCTGATCTGTTTTTAGATCTATCAGCCTATTAAGACATATGGAATAATGGGTCAGCAAGTCATCAGTGATTTATTTTTTTTAATTTGCTTTTCTTTATTCTTGTTCTTATTATTATTTATTTATGCTAACACTCAAAAGGAGTCTCACATAGGGGAAAACACATTTTTGAGTGGAAGAAACTGCCTGATCCAGATTTCTTAAATATTGCTTGATCCAGAGCTGCACTTACACCTTTTCTTTAGGTGTAAGCACAGTGTTAGTAGCAAAAAAAGAACCCAGGACCCCATAGGGCCGCTGGGGCATAAACAACAGACATGGGTTACACTTAGCACTTTTAGTGATTGGGGTCTGTTAGCTAGATTGGGGGTGGAGTTAGTCTTGGGAGGAGTTAAGGGGTATAAGAGGGGCAATGAGGTCTCTTTGGATCAAGATTCTCCCTCCCTCCTTTAAGAGTTTAGAAATTTTTCATGTTAACCATTTTTCTTTACAGATGGAGCATGGTGGAGCTGGGCCGTTTATAAGGGTGGGCAAGCCATGCTATCGAGCGTGGCGCACCCCTAGGTGACTTAAAGGGGGGCACCCAGCAAGGCTGTCCCCTTTTAGGTCATGCTACCCTCATCCAGGCTACGATCACAAAGACCAAGACTCACACTGATGCCGGCTGCATCAGATTACAGATGCGACCGGCATCATTCAGCTAAACTACTCCGGATATACAGGGCTCCAACGGGAGCCCTGTAATATCAGATCATTTTAATTGAATAACGCTATGAGGCAGCGATATTTATGAAACAGAATTGGTCCTACAGGGCTCCCATAGAAGCCCTGTATATCCAGTACAGTTTAGCACAGTATCATGCTTCCTGTGAGCGCTGCGGAGCAAAAAGGAAGAGGGAGAAGATGGCTGGAAAGGTAAGTGAGTTTGAATAGGTCTTTAATAATAAAGCTATTAGGAGCACAAATAGAGGCTGGACTAATATAAAAGGCACAAAAGGAGGATGGACTCATATGAGGGGCATAAATGGAGGCTAGACAAAGGGCACAAATGGAGGCTTGACAAACTGAAGCGGCAGAAATGGAGGCTGGACACAAATTAGTGGTACAAATGGAGGCTGGACAAATAAAGGGCACAAATGGAGGCTTCACAAACAGATGGGGCACAAATAGAGGCTGGACACATATAAGGTGTGCAAATGTAGGCTAGACGCAGAAGGGGCAGAAATAGAGGCTGGATACATATAAGGTGCGCAAATAGAGGCTGGACGCAGAAGGGGCACAAATGGAGGCTGGACACTAGTAAGGGGCACAAATGGAGGGCTGGACACAGAAGGGGCACAAATGGAGGCCGTACACGTACAAATGGAGGCTGGACACATATCAGGTGCGCAAATGGAAGCTGGACGCAGAAGGTACACAAATGGAGGCAGCTCACATAAAAAGGGTACAAATGGAGGCTGGACACATATAAGGGGCACAAATGGAGGTTGGACACAGAAGGGGCACAAATGGAGGCTGGACACAGAAGGGTTAGAAATGGAAACTGGACACACAGAAGGGGCACAAATGGAGGCTGGACACATATTAGTATTATTGTTCATTTTTAAGGCGCTACACGGTATCCGCAGCGCCGTACAGAGCCAGTAGTTACATATACAACACAATAATTAATACAAGGTATAAAATCATAGAATAAGGAATACAATAAAGGTACAATGCAAAAATAAAATACAGTACAAAAATAGCAGAACAATATATATGGAAAATAAAGATGCTAGATATGTGTGTAGGAGCAGATGAATAAGGAGAGAGATAGGCCCTGCTCATAAGAGCTAACATGCTAAGTGAGAGAGGGAAAATAAACAGGAGACACAATGATGAGGATGGGGGAGGAGATGGTGGAGTCACCAATAGTAATAGAGATAGTAGGGGTAGAGGGGATACGTGAAGGAGGGAAGACTACGATTTCAGTTTTGTCCATGTTAAGCTTGAGTAAACGATCAGACGTGAGGAGATGGCCGAGAGGCAATCTGACACTTTTGACAGAAGTTCAGGGGAGGAGAGATAGATTTGAGTGTCATCAGCATAGAGGTGATACTGAAAGCCAAAGGAGCTGATGAGGTCATCCAGGGAGCAGGTGTAGAGCGAGAACAGAAGGGGACCAAAAACTGGAAGAGGAGTGGTAGGGGAGGAGGAGCCGGGGTTGCAACAGAGAAGGAATGGTCCGTGAGATAAGATGAGAACCAGGAGTGGACAGTTCCAGAGAGGCCGAGGGAGCAAAGGGTGTGGAGCAGGTCCAGGAGGGAGAAGTGGCCCTTAGATTTGGCAAAAAGAAGGTCATTTGTGAGGTCAGGGCATTTTCAGTCGAGTGCAGGGGGCGGATCCTAGATTGGAGAGGGTCCAGGATGGAGTTGTCGGCAAGGTATCCAATTAGACACTTGTAAACAAGCCTTTCAAGCAACTTTGAGGCAAAGGGCAGAAGGGAGATGGGTCGGTAATTGGAAGATGAAGTGGGAGTTTTTTAAGGATGGGGGGAGACAAGAGCATGTTTAAAGGGGGAGGGGAAGAAACCCGAGGAGAGGGATAAGTTAAAGAGGTGAGCAAGATGCGAGCAGGTGGATGGAGAGAGAGACCGGAGAAGATTAGAGGGGATGGGATCAAGTGGGCAAGTTGATGGAGGCAATGACAAGAGAAGTGAGTGGATTTCTTCTGCAGAGGTTGGGATGAAGGTAGACATTGGTGGGTGGCTAGGAAGGAGAGGAGAGGGTGGAGATTGAGATGAAGGAGAGGTGATAGTAGAGGAGATGGAGCTCCTGATGGAGTCAATCTTGGAAGTGAAAAAGGTGGCAAAGTTAGAGGCAGAAATGGAGAGAGGGAGGGGGGAGAGAGAAGAGAGTTGAAGGTGGCAAAGAGGCAGCAGGGGTGAGATGATTGGGAGACGGTGAGGAACTTAAAGAAGGATTGCTGGGCGAGGGCAGAGGTAAAAGAGAATGGTGACGGTAGAGGAGATGGAGCTCCTGATGGAGTCAATCTTGGAAGTGAAGAAGGTGGCAAAGTCAGAGGCAAAAATAGAGAGAGGGAGGGGGGAGATAAGAGAGTTGAAGGTGGCAAAGAGGCGGCGGGGGTTAGACGATTGGGAGAGGATGACGGACTTGAAGAAGGATTGCTTGGTGAGTGCAAGGGCAGAGCTAAAAGAGGAGAGTATGAACTTGAAGTGGAGAAAGTCTGAATGGGATTGGGACTTCCTCCAGCAGCACGGGAGCATTTATTTAGGAACCGAGTGAGAGGGGAGTGCCAGGGTTGTGGATTGCTACGGCAAAGGGAGACAGAGGAGGGAGGGCAGGCAGCATCAAGGGCAGAGGAGAGGGCATTATTGTAGAGATAGGTGGCTAGATTGGGGCAGGACATGGTTGAAATGGGTGCGAGGAGGAGATCAAGGGAAGAGGTGAAAGCCACAGCATCAAGGGAGGTTCTTTCGTGTGAGAATACGTTTGGGTGACAGGGAAGGAGAGGGGGAGGAAGAGAGGAAGAAGGAGATAACATGATGATCAGTGAGGGGGAAGGGAGAGATGGAGAAGTCAGACAAGGAGTGTGAGAAAACAAGGTCAAGTGAATGGCCCAGGCTGTGGGTGGGTGCTGAGGTCCACTGTGATAGGCCAAGGGAGGAGGAGAGAGAAAGAAGTTTTGTGGTGCTGGGGTCTGAGGGGTTGTCAACGGGGATGTTGAAATCACCTAGGATAAGGGTGGGGAGGTCAGAAGACAAAAAGTGGGGGAGCCAGGCTCCAAAGTAATTTGGAGAGGGGACCAGGTGGGCGGTAGACAACAGCATGCATAATGTGAGGACCTAGCGGTTCCATGCGCTCTGTTATAGTGTAATGGTGTATTCCACTATATCAATGTGAAAAAAAGTTTAGTGCAGCTGCGAGTATTTTTATTTTTTTATGATTTTTTTTTTCAATTTATGATCTTATTTTCTAAATTAATAATGGATGAACGCTGAATAAGGCAGACACAGGTCCGTTTGTAGGGCTATCGCATGGGACGCGTCCCTAGATGAACAGGCCGCGGCCACATAGACTGCGGCTCACAAAGACGCGCGGCCGACATCAGTACTGGGTATACAGGGCTACTATGGGAGCCCTGCAGTACCAAATAATTTCCATTCAATAACGCTATAAGGCAGCATTATTCATGGAAATATATTTGGTCATACAGGGCTCCCATAGAAGCCTTGTATATCCAGTACTGTTCATCTTCGCCGCAGAGGAAGGAGCAAGGGGGAGAGGTAAGTGATTTTAAAGTTTAGGTTTTTACTTAAAAAATAAATAAAGTTTTTAGTATATAATTTAGGGAGGCTGACACATATATAGGAGGCAAAAAAGGAGGCTGATAGATATAATAGGCACAAAAGGAGGCTGATACATATAAGGGGCACAAAAGAATTGGCAGAAGTGGTTGTCTGGGCACATACAATGGGGTTGAAGTAAAGGCTGGATGCATAATTTTTTTTTTTGGGGGGGGGGGGCACTAAAATTTTTTTCCACCCTGGGCTCAGCTGGGCACTAACATTTTTTTCCACCCTGGGCTCAGCTAGGTGTAAAAATGACACTGGGCACACACATTTTCAATAGCGTGTCTGTGCTTCTGCTTCACAAAAGCTTTGGATCAGCCTCTAAGTGTAAATGCATCATAATGATAGTTCATATCCCTGAATCAGTCTCTGAATAGCTAGTACACTGAATTAATATATGTATATGGAAATGCATAGGAAAATAGGTTCAGTTAAAAAAATATCCCATAAAATTAAATACTAATAATAAATTAAGATTTTTCATGACAATGGGGTAGATCCAGAACTACGTCCGTCTTCCATAAATGGACGTAATTCAATGAACAATAGCTACTGCGCATGCTACTGCACATGTGTAGTAGCTATTGTACATAATCTGCGTATTGTTTCGACGTAGTTCTGGATCCGGCCCAATATTAGTAAAAAAAAATATACATTTTCAAAACTGTACAATCTATTAAAAATAATAATCACAAATCATAAAAAATGTTTGCAAATTGAAAGTGTAATGCAATTATTGGTGTAGTGCAGCGTGGATTTAAATTATTATACTTATAATATTTGTGAGCTATGTGGCAGGCTTGTAGAGCTATATTTAACTGAGTGTAGTTGGTTTAAATGAACAATATTCACCTCGCATGGAAATCGGTTGCGTAACATCTAGCGCAAGCAGATGTTATTTGCAAGGGTGCTTACGAAAGCAGCTTGAGTAAGTCACCATGTGTTATCAAGTGTGGATCCAGCTTTTAGTTTGGATCAGCCTCTCTCGGTGCAACATCTTAACTGACTAGAGAAAGGTTGTGTCTATGGGCTCTCTTTACCAAGATCGTTTCCATATGATAAATCCCGTTTTTGTGTGAAAATAGGCTTTATGATATGAAAATAAAGCAGTCCATATTTACAAAGCTTGGCTAGGTGCACTGAGATACTACATCCTTTATCCACGGATCGACCTTTGCAGTATACCTGCTTTATATGCTTTTATATTATCACGTTTTTGTGAGTATTTTAAATTCAATACTTTTTTTGCTCTAATAAAATTGAGTTGCCCTATTGGTGCTGTTTTTTTCATTTCCAATCCTGTATGATTCCCGTTAGAACGCCTTTGAGCTCACACAGGAACAAGGCTTGGACGTAAACAGATGCCAGCGAGTTACCAGAGCTACCGCTCGTTCTACACACGAGGTAAAACAGCACAACGGGACCTACGATTACGGGAGCCACAAAGACGACCCTTCGCTCTATGCACTCCAGCTCCCGGCTAACATCTATCTGAGAGATCCCTGGAACTGGCTCAGCAATAATTCAACGAACTGTAAGCTGCTTGGTCCTCACAGACCTTCTTCTATTTTGCACATGAGAGTTGCCTGAACTGCCTATTAATACTATACCACCTCTCATAAAATATGGAGTGGTATCTTGTCCCCCTGGAACTTTAGCGCTATTACCCTATTATGCTACCATGGTGACAATAGCAATAACGCTTCCGATCGCCGGCCCACTCTAATGAATGTGGACCGCCAGATCGCTTTATTTACTAAGTGTCAGCGTGGATTTTGTGTAAACTTTGTATATTGGTTTTGACAAGTAGGAGAGGTAAATAACATGCAATGATAATATAATCAAACACGTTACTTGAGAACATATGAGAACATATACAGAACATATACCAAGTATGACAACAATGGTATTCAACTTTTGAGAAAGCAGTTATTAAACACTGTATCATAAAAGGAGCTGATTCTCAACATGTCTAAGGAAAATTACCTCAACATTTAGATAACAGATTGTTACCTAAACGTAATATATATGTAATGGGATAAAGTGGGGAAGAAGGAGAAGGTGGGGGTGAAAACACACATGGGAGACACTGTAATAAAAAAGGGGCTATGTGGGTCCACATAGGGATAAAGATAAGGCCAGTCAACGGACCTATTTCCCGGTGGGCATCTAGCAAACCTTAGACTGATTTTTGGGCATAGTGGAGATATAGATTGTATCACTGGACCGACTGAGAAAGAAAATAGAGAAAGATAATGCAGTGGCGGAAAAGATGACGTTGTTCTAATCGATTTGTATGTATCAGAGTCTTTGAAGATAAGCCAAAGGGCCCAGGTTTTTACCCCCTAACAGCTGTTATTGAGGGGACGAAGAGGGGGGTACATATTGGGAGACCGCTGGAATACAGTTAAGTAAAAAAAACATTAAACTCTAAGTAAAAAAATAAAAATAAAAAATGATTTATATTATCTTGTTATAATAAATTTTTATATAATAAACATATTTAATAAAAAAGAAAACACAAAAATAAAAAGAAAACAAAGGTTTTAAACTTACCTGACCGGGCGCGCATCTGTCTCTAATTCCGGCGCATGCGCAGTGATTTTGCCTTTTGGGACATGAAATTTTACAAGTCCCAAAAGGCAGCTGCTGCGCATATGCCGGAACTCCATAGCTGAACGATGTCAGCGAAAGGCTTGCTGACCATCGTGGGACCTCGCCGGAGGGTTAAGTATTAATAAATATGCAGCGCAGCGAGCCTGGATGCTATCATTAGTGCTCAATGCGCTAATGATAGTAAATAGAACCCTATATATTCTTTTGTAATCATTTCTGTATTATATTAGACAAGCAGACTTTACATGGATGGGGAATGTTTTTTAATTACATTGGGCCTGATTCAGACTTAAGAAGGTGCTTAAAATAAGAGAGGAAAGTCACTCCTGGGCTAAACCATGCTGATTGCAGGGGGAGTCAAGTTAAATGTATTCTTTGCATGCAGGAATATATCTTTGAATTGGTTACTGCACACAGATACTGACCAGCTTTACTATCACACTGTTATTTAGACTTAAGGTGGCCATACACTAGAGCAATTATTGGCCTGATCGTGCAATTATCGTTTAATTTAACAAAGTATCGATGTAGTGTATGTAGTGTATGGTAACGATTTTTGGATTTTTGAGACTTTTGAGAATAGTTCCAAAAGCGCTTTCGTTCGATGATTTTATCGTCTGTAATGTTTGATTATTGTCGTATGAAACCGTGCAATAATTTGTAAAATCGCATAGTGTATGGCCATTTAACGATAATCGTGGAATCTTTCGCGATGAAGTGACGTGACTTCTAGGCGGGATTATGGCAAATCATATGACAGCTTTATGTGTACGTAGTGCATCCACAGTCTTGTCATTATACTTCGGGTCAAAACCTCACGTTAGCACTGACTGGTCTTTTCATTGTGACACAAAAGATGTGTATTGCTAAAGAATACTAGGCACCGCACCAGAAGTTAAACTGATAAATGTGGTCTGTCTGGCTTTGAAAACCGGGAGTATTTGCTGAAAGTTATCACTACATACAATGAAGTATTCATGGGATGTGTATTACCTTTCAAGGGTTCTATTTACTTAACTTCCTCGTTCCCTGTGAACGAAGCTGCATCCGGCTCGCTTATCATTGCAGCGAGCCTGGCAGCTTCGTTGACAGTATTTACAAATACTCACCCCTCCTGCGAGGTCCGCACAGTACTACACATTCATGCGATGCATGAATGAAGTACTGCACATGCGCAGTAGCTCTCAATCCGGACTTAGAAAAATTTCTGTGCAGACATGAGAAACACTGCACATGCGCAGGACACGAGAAACACTGCACATGCGCAGTGCTTCTCTTTAGGCACTTTGAAATTTTCCCAAGTCCTGACATAAGAAGCACTGCACATGTGCAGTGTATTAATGCTGGGACTGGACAGCTGCAGCCCGACGGGACCCCCTGGACAGGTGAGTATTAATATTTATTTATATTTTCTATGGTTTTTTTTATGTTTTTTGTTGAATTTTTTTTTAAGTTTAACATTTTTTTTTTTTTTTAAGTGAGAACTGGCCCTATCGCATTAAAATGATCTTTGTAAATAGAGCCCATAGTGTCTGTCTGCTGTGGGGGATGCATGTTTGCACAGGAGTTTGGGTTCTATTTATAGACATATAAATCTGGAGAGCGATAGTGATCCAGGCTCGCTTATCATCGCAGCGAGCTTGGACATTTCCCTCCCCAGATTTATAAAAATTCCCTATCGTTGCGCAGGCTCTCGATGTCCTGCGAGTGAAGCTGCGGTATAGTCGGCGCTTCATTCGTATATGAAGCGCCGACGATGCTGTAAAATAGACGCGCATGCGCCGTATGCACTTGGTGCATGCGCAGACGGAACAGACCGTGTTCCGTAAGTTGCATAAGGAATCATGCTGATTCCTTCATGCGTTTTCCAAACTCCCCGAACCACCAATATTTCCCCCCCCCTTGATCCACTGAAGCATTACCCTAACTCTTACCTTAATTTTTACCCTAACTCTCTCTTCCCTGCAGTCTGACCCTAAAATTCCCTATAAAGTGCTACTCACCTGTCTGCTTGGTGCGGCAGGTCTGCTGTGGGTGCGACGGGTCTACGGCATTGTTTCCGTAGAATGAATAGGGATGGGATGGTGAAAGGGCATTTCACCCCCTCAAAATATAAAAGGAGCGCAACAGCAGGGGGTGCTGGGAAGGAGGTATGTGGGGAGTGCCGGCAGAGGATTGCACAGAAACAGTACCAGGCACTGTAATCCTGTAAAACTGTGCTGCTGGTGTAACCCCAAGGTCATGTCAGTGTATTTCAGTAGGCAGAAAGTGTGCGGCGGAGGAGAGGAGAAGAAACTTTAGAAGAGTAAATTTGCAAATGGGAGGGGGGCACACCAAGGGGAGATGGGGGCACCAAGTGGAGGGCTAACTTCTTGCCCCCTTCCTCAACATAAAATGTTGTGATGTCCATGTCCATTCATAAAAAAAAAAATTCAAAATACCGCTATTTTCCAAATAGAGATAGACGAAAATTAGCTTTCAGCTGTCTGTGTTTCTAAAACAGCATTTTCGAAACGGCGACTCACACTGATTCTGATAGAATTCATATTTCTGGAACTTACGGAGGCGTCCTCATTCTTGTTGGACATATTGTGCAATATAGGGAGTGCTTGGGGAAAATACAATAAGTTTGTCTGTGTACGCATCAGAAAAATTAATTGGCAATGCATTCACCAATTAATATTCATGATACGTTCACATACAAAAGGTTGCGTACACCTGTGTATGTCGGTATAGTGAATTTTCCCTATACACACCCTTTCTCACAATATGTCCTCGCTCAGCCAAGAGTCATTGTCTATACTCGAGCTAGTGTAAAGTTAAAACTATTTTATTAGATTAGAAGGCAATGAAAATGAGAGTTCGGTCAATCAAATAGAGGTTCATTGTTTAAATTAAGCATGAGTAATACACGGCAGAAAGCCTACATTAGCTAATCAATAATATCATAGATAATGATGGTAGCTATCAGGAATCTGCAAAGCTTTTTGCTAAGGTGCTTGTCTTTTCAGCTTTAACAAGCATTGGAAGCAGAACCATTCAGATTACAGTCTTCTGATTGAGCTAGACAACTGTCAAGATGTGTAGAACCTTTAACCTCTCTTAATTATAAAAAATAGCCATTAGGCAGGTTTATTTCCCAAGGCAGTAAATAGATGTTCAGTTTATGTATTCATATAAAACACACTCACAGTTAGTCTTCAAGGACATTATTAATAATAAATTAATCACTGAGCAATGCACGATACCATGTGTATCATATAAACTGATCAACACGTATAGCCCTGCTGTTCCTAGCATATGTCCTGCTGTTTAACCATTATCAACAAGAGAGTCTAAAACATACAAAAATCTTTTCAGCTCTAAACTGTATATGTATTTCCCTGATGTTTAACCAATTTTTTAAAAAGAGAATTAAAAGTGTATAGCAAAGTCACATTAATTAAAGGTAATACAAGCATTACTGTTTAGTACTAAACCACACTTTTAACTTTGATATTTTATAGGCTTCTTAGCAACATTTGTTCAATAAGAGGTACATAAACCTCCGAACCTAAGTGATAACAGCAAGTTATATATGAAGGATGCAGATTCTGCGGTATTTCAGGCTTTGATTAGTGTCTTTATAAAGTAAGCACTGGAGGCAATTGACCAAGGTACTACATAGATGCTGTCAGACAAGATTTATCATTATTACTGCATCCTGCAGCTCAAGATCTAAAAAAAAAACAAAAAAAAACATATTTTTTTGTTTTGTTAAAGTACATCTCTACGCGTTAAGGATTTTAGACTACACAATGTTGGTTATGTACAATGCAGCTGTTAAATGTCAGTGCAAAGCTTTATAATGAGCACATTTAATCCATAGACTGTAATGCCCCCAAATAGTGGATGCTATTGTGCTGTCATTTCCTGTATTGACCAATAAATTTTAAATGGCAAATTATTTGTTAAGTTTTGCTGGTATAATTAATTAAAGATCTTTAAAATGTGCTTTTTATAAAAAAAAAAAATAGAGGCAACATGCGAGTGGGGTTTGAGGCCATAAATTATGAAAACTACTGGCTGAAGCCCTACCCCTGTCTAATCAAAGCTACCATTCACAGCGTTACTAAAGATGGGATGGGATTTGATGTCATCAAGCCACACCCATCCTTAGTAATGTTTGTGGCTTGATTCCTTGATTTGTTAATTGATTCCTCAATCCAGGATCTGGGGGATTTCCCAGCTCTTCCGGGATTCCAAGAGCAATGCCCAAATAGCATGTACCATTGTAAAGCCTTCTTAGGCAACCTGCAGTAATTGGGGTGTTACGAGCACCATCATGCTTTGCCAGTAATTGTCTATGGACCGGATTCACAGATACGATTTAGCTAAGTTTTCCGTGCGTATTTTTAGGATCGGAGTAACTAGGCATGCGTAGTAACTGTTTTTACGCAAGTTATGTAGGATTCAGACACGGAAGTCCATTAGGCATGGATTTCTAAATCATACTTAGTGACATACGTACAGAGGGGCTTGGTTGTCTTCCATACGTGTGAAGTTACGTGAACCTGGTTGGGGGGGGGCATTTGAATGGCCTTTTGAGGGCGCGGTTAGTAATATATGCACGTACCTTAGCAACTTAGGCACATACAGTAAATACACCCGTAGAGTTAAAGTTGCTCTATGGAGTTGTAAGTCACAAAAAATCCGTCCGTGTGAGAGGAGTGTCATGGGTGTTGCCTTGCAACTGGTTGCGTGTATTTGCGAATCCATGATTCTTCGGATCTTACTCAACCTTGTCTTCTCTTTCCTTTTCATGTCTGGCCAGTGCTTCTGCACCTGCTGCTTTTGATAGTTTTCTAGGAATAATCTGGATGATTCTTGTCATAATTTTTCTTTTGCGGGCATTCACAGCTGGGTACATTTTCTGGTGGCAATTGTAATCCTATTTATCGAAAAACCAGACAATCGTCTCGAGCTCAGCACTTGTCATGGGCAGGGAACAAAGGTCTTCCTCCATTTTAGAAGGCCTAGCACGGATTTTTTCTGCAAACTTTATTTTCTCTTTTTCAGTTCCACATTTCCGGCACCTGCCCTTTCACCTTTGTATGCGTTATCCATTGATGCACTATTGTCTGCTGAGGTGTTCGAAGGCTCACCTCCACCTCCGCCGCCCATCACCTTATCTGTCTCTGGGCCTGATCCAGAGCTACACCGATGCGCTGTGCTTACTAAAGCACAGCGTATCGGCGGTCACTTTCCCTGGCACTCCCCCTGTGCGGGCGTATGGCCCCTTCCTTACGCCGGCTGAAGGCT